>CM067381.1:81856931-81997076 GCA_034510155.1 Eucriotettix oculatus
CCTTATAACCGGTGGTTTCTTTCCTATATGTAACCTGCCCTGCCCTGCCCTGTGTTACTGTCACGAGTTCGAGCTCCGCGCGCGCGCGCGACTCATACATCAAGGCTGTGGTTCGCTTCATCAACGTCACCAAGACTGACTTTCCACACACACACACATGTCCTTGCTGTATCGAGTTGCACCCACCAACGACAGGGGAAGAAATATCGCTCAAGCGGTCAAAGAGAAAACCAAACCCACTTCCGCTTCAAACTCGGCAAATGTACTTTACCAACTTGAAGAGGAAAGGAAGGAAGGATTCCTTTTCCCTTACCACGGGGGGAGGAGAAAAGCTCTTCGGGAAATATAAAACTTTGTCCCACGGGAGGGAGAAAATATGAATAAACTGCTGGGACCTGGATACCTTTACAAATCACAGCACTTTTCAGATATTTTTTTAAAAAAAAATAAATAAAAGAAACTTTAAAAGATCCGAGAGAAAAAAAACACAATCGCCGGTTGTTTAGTTTTAATGACTATTACCGTAGTTACTATTAAAAATGTTGCACGCGCTGCGTGAAGTTCGAGGGCTGTTTGTGACGTCATCGACTGCGAAGTTACATTGCACTCGCGTATTATCTCTGACTCGCTAATAGACAATTACATACAGAGGACGTGAAAATTTCTTCCTAATTGAACGGATCGAATATTACGTTCAATTTAATTAATTACTTACCATTAATAATAATAATTCAATTAATCTGACTCGACTGAAAATAAACAGAGTCCTAATTAGTCACAATTAAAAAAAATTTTAAATGAGAAAAAAAAATATTGCATAGCAACGGTGTTAGTCATTAAATGGAAATCAATTTGTGACCAATTAGAGTGTTTAACTCAGAAATCAATTTGTGACTAATTAGGCTGTTGACCTCATTTATTTACAATCTTCTTTCCAGGGCATAATAAAGTACACAGAGTTCCTCCTAACCTAACCTAACCTCCTTTTCTTTTTAGAATTTTCAGGTGGGATTCAAATCTAATTTTCATTATTATTAAAGAAATCCAGTGTGATGGAAGCAGTTGAAGGAATAAATAAACATTTTGAGGTAAGACTCTGAGGAGGTGTCAGGAGTTGACTAGGGGAGGGAAACTCTGTGAAAGGAAACGGCGTAGGCGGGGGGAGGGGAGGGGGAAGGGGTTGGTTTCCATCCCCCTAAACGCCTATTGATAAATGTTGCTGCTCAAAGTTTATGAAAGAGGGCGATGAGGGCCGCCAAAGTATCGAAAATTGTCAAAGTTTGAGAATAAATGAGAGGAGAAACCTCCAGTGTGTGTGTGTGTGTGACGTCACGAGACCTCGCCTCGGGGTAACATTTGTCACGTGCAACACTGCATCTCAATAGCTAGAAACAACAACTACTTAATAGCTTTCTCTTAAATTTTCGACATATATCGAAACATTCTACTGTAAAATACATTCATATTGGCAACACTGTTTTTTTTAATGAAAGCGTGCTACAGTTATTTGTATTCTTCGACGAATGCTTAAAATTTTTCGGACGATAAATACATTCCTTATGAAGAAGAATTACAACAACAGTGAATCAAAAAAGAGAATCAAAGAAAAAATTTTAAAATTCAATTTTCTAAAAAAGAAAATTGTGTAATAGTTTCAATATTATATTATAATTGTTGAAAACTTTGCGGGAAGGGAGCGAAACGTCTATTCCAAATACTATAGTTAATATATTTCTTTTGAAGTTTATTAAAATTATAATTGAGTGGATCGAAGTTAATGAAGGCAGACACCAGTAACTTAGAATTGAAGGGCAAGAAAGGAAAGCACAAATCAAGATAAGAAAGCAGAAATGAACAAAGGAAAGCATTAATCAACAAAGGAAAGCATTAATTGGCAAGGGAAAGCATTAATCAACAAAGGAAAACAGAAATCAAGAAAGGAAATCACAATTTCAAGTAACTCTGACTCATTAATAAAGAAGAAGAAAAAATTTTTATGGCCAATAAAGTTTGCGAAAATTTTACTAATTAAACGGATCGAACGTTACGTTGAATTTAATATATTTACGATTAATAAGAAGTCAATCAAAGTGAATTACACAAAAAATTTGCCACTAAATTTATTAACAAAGGTAACACTCTGATCACCGTAATTCCTTACGATTCCAAACTTTAGAATAGAGACGGATTCTCTCTTATCACCGTATTTCGAAGATGTGCTTTTTTAAATAAATAATTTAAATATGAAAGATGGCAACATTGCATCTCTGAAGAAGTCTCAGATGAGAGACGAAACGTTGTTACGTTTAATATTTGCATTTACGCTGATTTATCTCATTTAATTTACGAATTAATTTGTTAGGCAAGGAGCTCCTACATTACCGTAGTTGATTACGTAAAGGAGAAATAAAAATTAAATACATTTATTAAGATGGAAATTTCTACAAACACATCGTGAAAGGACTACATAAGGATTTGAAATTTAAATTACTAAAAAATTTGAGTGATAACTTGATTAATTATTTTTAGACAAATTTTGAAAAAAAACATTTGGATGGTAAAATACATCCCTAATATTTAATCGTGGCAACACTGCGTCCAAGGTTCAAATAAATCATAATAGGAAATTACAATACAACCAAATTGTTTATCAATTTTTCGTTGTTATTATATTTTTTGACATATAAAATATGGCCATGGTGTTTAATTTTGGCAACACTGCATCAAGGAAGGTGGGAAAAATTCAAATTTTTTTTATAAAAATTATGTATTTACTATTTTAAATTAGTTTTTTCTAATTTTCGGATGGTAAAATACATTCCTAAAATTTAATGATGGCAACACTGCGTCCAAGGATCAAAGAAATGTTTAGAAAATTAAAATACAACAAAATCGTTTAACAATTTTTCTTTGTGATTTTATGTTTTGGACATGTGAAATACGGGCCATGGTGTTTAATTACGGCAACACTGCATCAAGAATGGGGAATTGAAATAGATTAATATTTCCAAATTATGTAATAGTTGTATTTTTTTGAGGAATGCTTTGCAGGTTCAGGGATTTACGTCACAGGCAGGGTATTTTTTTTCTCTTTCGCCGTATTTTATTGCGTAACAAGGTGGCGGGTGTTTTTTTGATGAAGTTTTATTGCCTCCTCGTAAAGGCGGCCTAAAGAAGAATTACGCGGGATTAGGGTTTTCACCAGGTAACGAGACGAAGAAAGGAAAAGAGCGACTCACTATACGTTTAAACTTGCAATTTGCATATGTAAACCCCGTACTGCTCGTAAAAAATATATATCCCTCGTGAGAGAGAGAGAGAGAGAGAGAGAGAGAGAGAGACTATATATATGATGTAGGGGTTTAGCAAGATAAGAGGAAACTGCTGCTGCAGGGATAATTAATAACACGTGTCTTCAACACTTAGATTATTCTTCCTCCAACGACCATTTAACACTTTAAATTACATATATATATATAGTGTTATTGACATTAGTCCTAAGTAATGATACAGTGTAGTGGTATTCAGCTCTAAGACCACATCTACTTAGTGTCTTCCATCCTTAGCCTCCCATCTTGTGTTCACTTCCCTCGTGTCTCTGTTTGACTCACTGGAACTTTCTGATAAAGGGGAGGGGAGAGGGGAAGGGAGAGGGGGCCTCTGGTGCCTCCGAAAATTCAAGTAAAGTGTCTACCATCTATAAACCTCACCTACTTTCCCTATTACTTGTTTTAATTAACATGACAGTGTCATTTCCTGCCTAATATATTGTAACATGAATAGTTACTATGAACAATGCAGGGCAGCAATTGTTGAGGAAGTGACGCAATAACCCGGGGCTAACAACAATGTGGTCTGTCATGGGAGAAGCAGAGAGGATGACCACGACCTAAAGATGTGATTCTTTATTCATGCTCTGATTGGAATTAAAACTATTAAAATCAATTTTTGGTGTTTTTTTTGTGGAAAATACCTGGCGCCCTAAAGGAATTAAGAAATCCTCGAATACGGAGGAACGACGAAGGATCTGCTACAATATAATATATATATATATATAACCGTTTTGTGGTCGGTGGCTTTCTCAGGACAACGCTATAATGTCTCTCCCTCTCTTTCTCTCTCACTTTCAGCAGTATTGAAAGCCTTTCATGGAGAGAGAGAGAGGGGGGAGGGAGAGAGGGAGAGAGAGAGGAGAGACTCGTTGCTGTTCTATTCTCTGCGCTTGGCTCCATGAAACATTCACACAAACGAAATCGAAAAAAAGAAGAAGGTGCGCAGTGGCGCGTGGGTGGGATTCCGTTTTTTTATTATTTACAAAGGGAGAGAGAGAGAGAGAGAGAAGACAATGGTAATAATCTCTCTAATTGCAAGCAGCTCTAGTGGAAATCACTCAGTCTCTTAGCTAATGACTACGGTCTGTCTGCTTCCTGAGAGGATGCTCCTCCAGTTACTGGGGGATGTGGGAGGGTTCACTAGGGTGATTGACCCCCGCACCTCCCAGAGGTGTCCCGTCGCGCTCTATACAGAAAATAACAACCCTGTGAGAGAAGTTTTCTACCACTCACAGTGACATCCTCACCTCTGCGCCATCTTCGGCAGTCTGTGAAAATCCTGGCCCATAGTAATTTTCCCAATTTGGAAAATGTAAAGTTACGGAGCAACGGAAAAGAAATACACAGAGCGGAATTTGATGTAGGGGAGACGAGAGTTCCTTTAGCGAATTCAGCTTCCAACCAAAACCTCTCTTAAAAATCTATTTTCGATGTACAATTTTTCTTTCCCTCTCCTCCGTAGAAGGTTGCCTAAAGTAATCCCTCCAAATCCGATTCTCCCTCGCCAACAAGTCTCTCTCTCCCCTTCTCTCTCTCTCCCTTTCTCTTACACATTTTCTTTCCTCCTCTGGCTGAATCTTTTTTTTTCATTTCTTACTAAGCCATCCTTGCCTTTTACCTGCGCCGCCCTCACCCTCACCCTCCTTCTCCTCTTCCTCCTCTCAAAATAAATAAAACTTCTATTTTGTTAATTTCGTATTTATCAAGACTCTGCGCAGCTACAATTAGTTAAAACAATTAAACGCGACATAAATATAACAGGAGAGTATTTAACCGACAAAAATAATTAGTAAAGTAATTGAATGACGTCACTGCGCCTAACTGTCTACGTCATAACAAGTTCATTTACTTACTTTCAACTACGTCTATTTAATTATATATATATATATAATTTTGTACAACTAATTGTCCTTAATAATGTAACTGACAGTTATTTTGGTTATAAATACTTAATTTTTAAATTATCAGTTGATTTAGGAAATTATTAATGACGTTTCTAGTTATAAATATTTAATTTTGAAATAACATTGAGTTTTCTCGTAAAACTTTCGGCAACATGGTTTATTTTTTTTTTCATATTTCAATTAAAGGTCACGAAACGTTTTCAAATCAAAATTATTCAATTTACAACTCCGTGTTTCATTTATCAATAAAATGAGTTCTTATCCTCAATTTTTAACATTTCCTAAATAATAAATAACGTGGCGCAAATCACACAATCCTCTTGTCACTTCTTCACGAAAACGTTTGGTTTCAATGGAGAAAGAGGAAGAAGAAGACGGAGGTACTCTACCGCTGAGCTAGCCTCACCCATTCTTCTCTTCTTAAATTGGACAAGAGGGACGCCAAGGATGCAATACGCTAAGCAGATTAGGGATTTTTCTGGTTGAAAAGGCTTGCGCAAGATAGGTTATCACGGATCAGACCAAGTCTTAGGACTGAATACCGCAACAACTCTTGTAAATTTAACGAGGAGAAATTTATTTTGGAACTGATCAAGGTTGAGTTGATCCTTACGAATAAAATAATTTTTAAAAAATTTGACTTAACATCACGAAGAAAATACAACTAATTGCCAGAATTCTCTGGTGTAGGAGTATATTCATGATTAAAAAACGTTTCGTTCCCCGCTTTGGAGACATCTTCAGTTCAATCCACAATAAAAAATATATGTATATAGCAATATTATTTATTATTGATCTACTTGAACTGAAACTTGTACACGTAATTATATAATGCGAATGAACTTTGGAGTGGACGAAGGAATGTGCTTCGCAAATACACGTTTCGGTCCCAACACAATGACGGAATCCTCAGGTCATTAATTAATATATTACCCACGCGGCTCGCTCACTATACTTTCATTATTATTACATTTATAGTATGTATTTTTGGAATCTCCAGTGTCACGGTACATCGAAATAAACGACCTTTTTAAGCAGTTGATTAAATCAACTTTTCAATTAAGTGACTGTTGGGGGAGGGGGGAGAGGAGAGGGGGGAGAGGGGGGACAGGGGGAATTGGAATTAATATTATTTTACTGTCGACTGATTTCACTTAAATTTTCATTAAACAATTATAATATAATAACATTACAGAGCAATCCTCCGGACGGTCACAATCAATTAAATTTCCCGTATTGTGTGTAAACAAAATAAATATTAGTGCAGGTGATTTTAACCTCACACACACACACACACACGTGGGTAATTACGTTAAATTGACAGAAATTGAAAAATGGACTCGCTTCCCTAATTGCATCCCGTCAAAAATTAAATATATGCAGATTTGACAATTTGAAGGACAATAAGGTTAATGTTTTCCTTATAACAAATTATAATAATAATAATTTAGGTTTCAGGCAGAAATTAACATAATTGAATGAACTGTTACGGCGCTTGTATTTCAAAGTTAGACACTGAGACTCTCTAATGGAAACGTCGTAAAAAATCAAAGGATTGCCTGAAGTAGAAAACAACGACATGAAACGTACACGAAAATTTAAGTTTTTTTTTTCAATCCCTGAAATTTTCATTGGAATCCGTTGAGCCGTTTCGGAGTCTATTAGAGACAGACAGACACTTCAATTTTACTCATTACTATAGATATTTAAATAGGCGGAATTTTACTCGGGGGAGGAGGAGGAGGAGGAGGAGGAGGGGGGAGTCATTATTGTTTAGTGGAAATTTAGGTGAAAAGAAACCTCTAAAGGTAAATATTTAATTGAGCTTCTGTTTAGAGATAGTTGAAACTCTAATCTCCAGCCTTTCAGTTAATTAGTTTCAGGTGTTTAGTAATTTGGGAATAATGTGTGTGTGTGTGTGTGTGGGAGGAAAGTAATTAATGGCAATTTGAAGGATGGAAAGTTATGAAGCTGGGACTCTCCTAAGGGAGAGACTGAAGGTGCATCAGAGAGAGAATAGTCCTCACTAACTCTACTTTATTGACGTCTGCTCAAAGCAGAATTAATAGCCACCGTCGTCGACTTCTCCAGCTCCAGCTCTGGAGTCGATAAATGCATTCAGACTACTTTGTAACCATAAAGGAGCAATCCTTGGGCGTGTTCATTCAGACAAATATTTGACTCGCAGGCGAGTGGAGGGGAGGGGATGTTAAATTAACATTCCAAACAGACGGGGATGCCTCACACTCTGTCTGGGTATTTTTTATCAAAGTTCTCATATGCCGAGACACCTTCACCTATTTTAGGAGGTATATGTACTGGGGTCAAAGACCTTGGGCATATGGCAAGAGTTGTCCGCTGATCCCATTGGATCAGTCGGCCAATTGCCTCCTGAAATTGGTGGAGACACGGAGAAGGGAATGCTGCGTCCCCACAGCAAACTCGTCTCCCGTCATTCACAGGGAAGGGCGTGAGGGAGAATAGTACCCAATGCCCGACCTACCTGATGCAGGTTTTCTAGGGTTTTCCCTGCATCTCTTTAGGTGAAACACCGGGTAGGATCCTTAAACCATAGCCCGGGGGCCCTAGTCAACCCTTGGCTACCTTGCTCTACCTTCCGCATCCCCCCTTTTCAATTCCCTTCCTATGCTATTAAAGGGGAGTTGCCTGTTTCAGGATCACCCTCATGTAGCCTGTTAACCAAAAAAGAGAGGCAATTGTCTCCCCCTCCCTTCAATTCCAGTATCACGAAACCGGGGGGAAAGAGTGACGTCATCTCGTCTCTACCAGAATTCCCTCCCCTCTAATCGCAAGAGCCTCGTGACGTGTGTTGCAACCCCTACTTTCCACCCCTCACCTGAGGAGCTGAGCAGATCCTTATCTATCACCTCATGTAGTAGGAGCTGACACCGCGTCAGGCCAAGGACATAAGTAACGCGTATTTCCCCCTCCCCTCCCCTGTTCCTCCGCTTAAGGGTTTTCCATCCCTTTGTAAATAATTATAGTTTCCTTAGAGCAAAGAAGTGGAGGACGTGCGTCAGAGCCGCGCAATATCAAAGAGACAAACACTCTATGTATAATTCACGGCAGACCATATTACATTACATTACATTGCATTACATTACCTGCCTTTGTGGTCCTCAAAGCGCGCAATTTCGCTTAATTGAAAATTGTTTCTGGTTGTGCTTCCACCGCCTAACAAGCGATGAACACGTCTCTCCTTCTCTCTCTCTCTCTCTCTCCCTACACAACGTTACAACGCATCAAGACCCTCTCTCTCTCTATGTTCATCTCCATCTCTTTGTCCACCTCTTTCATCACCTCTTCCTCCATATCTATTTTCATCTCTTTCTCCAAATATTTCTCCATCTCTCTTCTGCCCCCTCTCCACCTCAATCCCTCTGTCACCGGCCCACACTCCGTCTTTTTATCTCCATCTTTTCCGCCACATCTCCTCCTCTATCCCCGTCTCCCTCCCCCCGCCCCCCCGCCTATTTCCCTCCCATGCATGTTTTGTGTGAAACCCATTTTCTACAACGTAGCTGTATTCACAATACGTTCCTCGTTTAACATGCGCCTAAATGATGGCTGACGCGTTAACTACACTCTCAGCAGGAGAGAGAGAGAGAGAGAGACATTTTGACCAAAGGAAAAAAAGAAAATGATACAGTATGGGGAATAAACGCACTTTTCCCAACTCATGCAGGAATATGACGTCACAAATGAAAATATCACGTCTAGAAGGAAACAGCCAATGTCTGGCCTCCGTCTCTAACTGGAAGAACGAAACACGGTCACAGCGCGGGTAAAAGAAGCTACAGTTGGTACCCCTGGCAAGTTAGGAAAGTAAGTGACTGTGTGACGTATTGGCCAGAGATTATATTCATCAAGACATGAAGCTGATGACGCGAGTTATGAAATTATATTTTATAATGTAATTTCCTCGCCTCGATATTTATCGCCGAACCAGTGATGGAAAGTTTGCTTCCATTATCTGGTTGTGTCTCGTCTGTCTATTTGCTTGGCCGGAGACTCATGTCCACTAACCACTTTTAAACCTATGTCGGTCCGATTGTAAAATAAAAATATATTTATCGAGTCCAAGACTTCCTCCTGACTTGACTTAATTCGCGCCTCGCCCCTGGTCGACCAATTAAATCGACTCTCCGAATTGAAACCTCAGCGGAATGTTAAAATTTAAATGAAATTCTATTGTCGATGGCGGCAATGAAGGCCAGAGGTGAGGTATTGTTTAGAGGTCAGCGCCACGGGGAGAACACGTCCGTCCGTCCCTATGCAAAAACTCTTCTTCCTATAGACACACAAACTCCCTTATCGTCATTGTCCAGCCGACTGGAGGGGAATATAAAATATGATTCCCTCGCTTCCCCCTCGATAAATTTCTAGAGAGGTTGGTTGGAGTTATTTTTGTCAGTTACAAGCCAGATATTAGATACGCTCTCCTCTCCCCCTCCCCCTCCACTTGGTGGTGTGTAGCATCACATTTCTGTGCAGAAGACAAATGGATTCTGGAAGCCTTGGCTGCAGAAATCGGGCTAAAGGAGAGAGAGAGAGAGAGAGAGAGAGAGGGGGGGGGAAGAAAAAAAAAGTCTGGACACACAGGCACAGGCTAGTGGGAATAAATCATAATATCGATCCCCTGGGAGGAGAGACTCACTCGCGGGCCAGGGAACTGACTGCCCGAATCCAACAGAGAACACACATGTTCCACTTACCGAGACGGCTAATTGCAGACGCTTTTCCTTTTCCCTTTTTTCCTTTTTGCTCTACAGAAGCACGCCATCAGCCTGTGACGTCACCTTACACTAGTCTCTGCCTGTAACTCTCAGAGGGTGACGTCATCTTCATAACAATCTCGTCACTCCAAATACGAGACAGTTTCTGTTCTTCCTATTACAATGACGTCATCTTCACGCCTCCCTGTCAGCCATAACGAGGATAAAGCAGGGACCTGGTAGCTACAACCAGGGAAATCCCCCCTTCGTGTGCGTGACGTCATCTCCTTGGAGCACGTGACGAGCTTCTCACAATTCCCACTTGGCATAACAGACTCGCCGCAACTCGTAACGAGTGACGTCACGAATCAGCTGCTCGTACTTGAATCAGCCTAAAGAGGAAAGTTACCGTACTTTTATATATATATGTTTAAAACCCATTGATTTAAATTTTGTACTCAAGTATCAGTTTCCTCCCCCCTCCCCTTTTTCGCAGCACCAATCAGAGGGCAACTCTATTAATATTCAGCTGAATCACTGCTCAATAAGCAGCTCCGTCGATTCTCTCCCTTTTAAATTCCTTCTCGATGGACTTAACAATTTCTTCAGGCAATCGTGTCTATTATTTGTTCGGTGGATAAATATGTAATCCAAAGTAAAACATCTTGGGATAAAAGTTTTCGCAATGAAGCCAAGACTGGTCCGAGTCATGCACAAGCAGTACCTCCCTAATCCCCTTAGCGTATTCCATCATTCACCTCCCTCTTCTGTTCATTGCTAATTTTTCAAAGAACTTCGTGTCTCAAAAACATGCTCCTATTAATCTACACAACTTTCAAAGTCCTCCATATTGTTCCCTGTTCCCCTAACTTCCTGGTTAGTTACCCTGTCCACCACATTTCAACTCTCGTCACCCACGTTCCATGTATAACGCCAATTTCTATTCTAATATTTCCTAATATTAAGAGTTACATTGCTGTTCCACTCTAGTTATTACCACAATTACTATGTTTCCTTTTTAAGTAAGTGTAAGCTGAGTGTCCTCTCTCTCTCTCTCTCTCTCTCCCCACACACACACCCCCTGTGACGATGCGGGCGGCCAAAGCGCGCTAACTAACCCTCATAGGGGTAGTTGACCACCTCCAAGCCAAGCCAAGCAAACTTCCAGCAGTGACGTCACCTACCACTCCACAGGCCGTGACGTCACACAGTGGCCAGGGGAGAACAACAACTACTACTGGGGAAAGTGACTTCCCGAGTGAGGAAAGACGAGTTCCCCAAATATCAGTGACGTTGGTAATTCTATTTTATTTCTAAAACACACATCATATTAGACACGTAAAGAGGGAGGCTCTGGGGGTGGGTTTTAAGGGGCGCCACTCTCTTTCCATTCTCCAACTACTCAAAAAACTAATTTCCAAATTGTTAATAAACCAACTTCTGTATTCACAATAATTAAACTCGGATTAAATTTAAGGCAAAAAAAGGGTTGAACCGACGTTTCTTCACCATATTTGGGACTTCATCGGCACATTTAGTAACTAAGAATTGTGAAAAAGACGAACAGAAAAAATTAATAAAGAATCCAGCACAATTTCATTTATGAAATTAAATAGAAAAATCAACTGGATTGTTGGAAATGTTGTGATGACGTCAATCATCACTGTTTTATTTCCCAATTTGCGGTCCCTTTTTTTAAAAAAGTAAACAAAAAAATTTTTTCCCAGGAAACCAAAAAATAGATTAACACATTTGTGATCAGTTAATTTACGTTAACATTTTAAGCTAGCCTCTTTATAGAGAGTAAAATCTAAATGAGGGCAGAGGGGGGTTGTTGTTGTTGTTGTTGAAAGCTTTCTTGTTGCCGCTCTGAAAACTATGCTTTGTAGGGAGAACTCGGCTATGAATTTAATCTGGCTGTTTCCAAGTTTCCTTGCATTCTGCGGCTTCGCCTTCCTAGAATTCCTTCCTCCCTTAAATCTCCCCCTACAACAGGTTACGAAGTCTCTCCCCCCCTAATCAGGAAACAATCCTGCTCTTTCAAGTTTAAACCTAACAGTCAGTCTCCCAGTTTATTTTATTGTGAATGAAACTGAAAAAGTCGGGGAAGTTTCCCTGTCGAGGGGGGAGGGGAGGGAGGGGAGGGATGACACTCTCAACAGCTGATGACGTCATCCTCTTACAGTAAAGGTTCCTGAGCGTCGGCGATCATCTGCCAGAGACACAGTCAGTCAGTCAGAGAAACCAATTTAGTATTATTTTACAAATTGTATCTTCAGTATATAAATAAATATCAGCCTTTGAAAGATAATAAATATATTAATTGAATTTTAAATAAACTTATTCTTTATTCCCCCTTCCCTATTTTGTTGTTGTTGTGGTATTCAGTCCTGATACTGTTCTCACCCATGATAAACTATCTTGCGCAAGCCTTTTCATACTGGCATAAGTAGCACATCCCACATCCTCCGTATCGTGCTTATCGTATTCCATACTCGGCTTCCCTCTTCTGTTCTGACCCCACACACACACACACAATTCCCTCTAAGGCTAATTTTTACAAGAGTCTCAAAACGTGGCCTACTAATCTATCCCTTCAAAGTTCTCCCTATTCTACTTACATCTTCCTGGTTAGTTACCTTATCTCTCCTCCACCTCATCTCATTCTCCTATAGCAGCACCACATTTCAAAGCCTTCTATCCTTTTCCTTTCCGTAACTTTCATAATCCACGTTTCGCCCCCCATATAACGCCATTCACAGTTATGTTAGTCGTAAGTAAATTCCTATCCTTTGCTATCTTGTGATATCGTACTCTACTCTACTCTAGTAGCAGTATTCCTCAACTTCCGTCAAAATATCCCTTCCCAATGCAAAGAGCCTTCAGTTTTTATTAAGGGACGTTTAAATTTCTCCTCATTGTACTGTAATATGGCTGTGTTACTCACTCATGGTGGAAACGGGATAAACCAAACTGTGTGTGACACAAGTTATCCAAAATATATTCTTTATATTTGAAAAGGTCACCCGTGGCCATGTTTCACCATGGAGCCGCCGCCATTACCGAAAACTCTTATATTTTTTCATTGTAATAATTTCTTTTTGCCGACCCCCTGTGGTGTAGAGGTTAGAATCCTGGTCATGGACTTGGATGCGGAGACCGAGATTAAGACTGCTGCTGCTGCTGGAGGATCGACACGCTGACCGCACGTGTGTGTGTGTGTGTGTGTCACGCAAGGTGACAACAGTCCGCAGTAGAGCCACGGAGGAAATTACTTCTTTTGGGAATTTTACCTTGATTGGCAGCGGGTGAAGATGGAACAACTTTGGGAGGGAGAAACGTCCAGTGCGAAACAAATTTTTTCAGTTTAAAATTTATAGTAGAAAAAAACACGAAAATATTGTAGTAGGTAGGCATCCCCTGATGTATCGAAAGAATCGATATTTTTGGTGTCGTTTTCCGCGATCGATGCTGACGTAGCCTGAGTCATGTAGATCCTGACGAGTCAGGTGCATGCGGGAAATTCCAGGAATGTCAAGGATTGATTCGCATCCCTACTCTAGTGTCTGTCATGTCCACTCCACCCCAAACTATCACATCACCCCTCCTCCTCCCCCTCCCTTCCCTCCCTCGCGCTAGCTTCCCGCGAAATTACCAGAAAATGTTGCGAGGTCGGTCAAAAGGTTATAAAGTGAGAGAGAGAGAGAGAGAGAGAGAGAGAGAGCTAAACGAGCTTTTCATGAGCAACGAATCGCGACGACACAAACAACGGACAGAAGCGACGATTGCAGTGGCGCGTTTGATTTCTCCCCCGCATATCGTGTGTGTGTGTGGCAACACTGCACTGCACTGCACTGCCGACATTATATACAGTCGGGTCAAGCCAAATTAAAGCTCTTGGTCCTTGTCACTCGATAATTACTAAGGCACCAATTATCACTATCATTATTATCATAAGCTCTACCTCTTGATCATTTTATGATCTGAAACGGTGCACAACGGATTTCAGGGATTGAACCAGGAACTTTAGCTTTAATTTTCGTGGGTTTTTCAGTTTTCATATATTGCAAATCCATTGAATTGCCGCGGTCCTATTAGGCGTTCCTATATCATTCATATTTTGGGGTTAAGAGGCTACACGAGGGTGATCCTCCCCTTTAATAGCATAGGAAGGGAATGTGGAAGGTAGAGCCCCCGGGCTATGGCTTAAGGATCCTACCCTCACGGTGTTTCACCACCTAAAGAGATGCATAAGGAAGGTCGGAGGGCCTTGGCCACTGTCCTTTCCCTTATCAATGGCTGGAGACGAGATTGCTGTGGGGGTCGCAGCATTCCCTTCTCCGTGCCTCAACCAGTTTCAGGAGGAAGTTGGCCCCCGGCTGATCGGCGGACAACAGTCGCGACTTGTGCCCGAGGTCTTGGACCCCAGTACATGTACCTCCTATACATAGGTGAAATTGTCTCGGCATGTGAGAACTTTGGAATAAACCCACAGAGAGAGAGAGAGAGAGAGAGAGAGGGGGGAATGGAGGGGGAGAGGGAAAGTGACAATTCCTATTGGTCGAAGCTCGTGACATCATGGAATTGAAACACGCAAAGAAAAATTAGGAAACTAATGTTTATAATGTTCTTTTGAGTATTCAAGGGGGGGGAAGACGAGAGAAGTAAATAGAAATCCAACGCTTTTTATTTTCTGTTGTTTGTGCGTATTTTTTGAGTAAAGGGGATTGAAAAAAAATTTTAGTGTGATTTTCTGTAGCAAAACCCGTAAAGATGGATGGAGCAGTGTGATGAGCGGCGACTGTGAGGAAGAATCCTTCCTGGCGCAAGCTTTTGCATTGCTGCTAATAGATGATGGAGACGGCTGCATGATGGCTGTTGTCTCTCTCTCATCATCATGATGAAGCGATTGACCGACACAGGATTCACTCGCAAACTGCACGCATCCATTGAAAATATTGTCTGTCCGAATCTGAATTAATCTTGATGACGGTCCAGAGAGTTTGACACGGGGGAAACTGTTGCCCGACTAACAAATGGCCGGACCACTTGAAAATGCTTGTTAAAAGCTTCCATTGCCAGCATTTTACATGCGCCACTAAATTATTCATATGCTGGCTGCGGCCCGTCCTATTAATCACTTCCCCCCCTCCCCCGTGACGTCACGACCCTAGTTAATGTTGTCACACAGCAGCCTCGTCGCAATTCCCCTCCCGTGACGTCACCAGGTCATCAACGCGTAACACATCATCAAGCAAAGGTCTAGGGAAGGCTTGCGGCCCAAGCTCAAGGAGACTCGAACCCCGGAGTTTCAGTCCCTGGTCATTTTTCAATTCCTGTCTTTCTTATATAATAATCAACGTTAAATTCATGAAAATTGTTTCTCTCTCCCTCCCCCTATCTTCCCCTCTATCATCTCCCCTCCCTCTCTCCCTTTCTCTCCCTCCCTGCCACCCCCTCCCTCTCCCACCATATCCCCCCTCTATCTCCTCCCCTGCCTCTCTCTCCCCCCTCTCTCTCTCTTCACCCTCTACCCCCTTTCCCCCTCTCTCTCCCACTCTATCTCCCCCTCTTATAATCTAAGTTTCCCAATTCTTCTCTTCCACACGCTATCTTGGAATTATTATACGTTAAGGTCTCCTAATTCTTCTCTTCTTGCAACATCTTTGTTGTTTGTCTTTCATTGACTTTTGTCCCCTGGTGACATTGTCAAAAAACTATAAAATAGTAAATTTTGGAGTGTAAATCGGAAATTTTCTCTTTTCCCCGAGTTCATTAAGAATTCCTTAGTTAATGGCTGTGTATAAAGACTCTCCTTGTAATGTAGAATTCTTCCCTGTAGAGTATTTCCTAGTAGAGTGTAGGAGAGCAAAGGCAGCCAGTCGTCTGTTTATCGCTATGGGTGTGAGTGAGGGGAGGAGAGGGGAGGAGAGGGGAGGAGTGGGGGGGATTTGTGAGATGAAATTCCTCAGGTCTGTGAACACTCTGACAGATGTGGTTATATTGCATAACTAAGGGGCTAAAGCCGAAATACAGGGGGACAGCCTCCCTCTCCCTCTCTCTCCCTATCATCTCCTTCTCCTTCTTACTACATCTTTGTCTGTTTTATTCCTTGTTTCTACTACGAAATAACAAAGCAATAAACCTTGGCTCCCTAATTAGGGTCCTATAATAAATATTGTTTCCTAAGTCTCCTTTCCATCTTCACATGCTTGCTTGCTTGCTTCTCTTAATTCATCTCTGTCTGTTTTATAGGAGAAAGTAATGAACGTTCAATCCCAATTTTGCCTTGTTATTCTTCTATCCACATCCATGCCTTTTTTACACTAGTGTCGTTGTTCATATAATTCTTTTTCCTACATATATAATTGTAATATTTTTTTCTGTTAAACTTCACTTCCTAATTCCATGCTTAATATTTGTGATGGTTTCCTGTTGGAGTTTTCTCTCACATGGAGAGGCACCATCATCTATTTTAGGAAAGTGTATGTGCAAGCAGGGAGGGGGGATCAAAGAACTCGGGCATACCAGCGTGAGAGTTGTCCAGCTGATCGCCCCATTCGGTGGGACAGTCGGCCAGCTGCCTCCTGGAAACGGATAAGGGGATGCTGCGACCCCACAGCATCAAACTCGTATAATCGATTCTGAATTTGTGCAACGTGGCTGAAACCTTCCGAACTGCGTCTTGCCCACACATGTGTAACTCCCAAAAATTTGATTTTTAGGGAATCATTTATTATGTTTTTAGAGTTGAACACGAATTAAGTAAATGGAATAATTATTAATATGTTTGATAATCTCATTAAGGGGCGGTGCAAAGTTGCCCCCGGGGGCGGCACAAGTAATGCTGGACGACGGAAACATTACTCGTAAAAGTTCCTTACTCGGCCGGATCTATCAGAGAATAACGTTTCACACGAGACGTTCATTTCCCACCCTATAGAGGGTGACTTTAGGCCACGCCCCCCTCTCCCTCTCCCTCTCTCCCCCCCTCAATTTCACGGTCATCGAACCTTTATTTTATATTTTCCCTTCGTCATATTTACTGGCCTCCGCTGTCGCATAATTTCTAGTAAGGGGTTGGGGTTGGGGTGGAATTCCCTTGTCTCAGGTACGGGGAATGAATATAAAACACCCCGTTGAGGTCTTCCGATGATCTTGTATTATTATTATCAGGGGGAGGCAGAAGGAGACTTGGAAACCGTAACAAATGGCATGGAGAGAGAGAGAGAGAGAGAGAGAGAGGATTAAGGGCTGTGTGGATATTGGGAAGGGGATATTTTGAGGAATTCTGCGTAACAAGTGAGCAGTGTGAAAAGAGAAACCTCTTAACAAGGAGGACGAGACACGTGATGACCACATCACACGCTGCTGTACAACAATGCCCAGCGCTACACACAGAGAGATGAGAGAGAGAGAGAGAGAGAGAGAGAGTTAATGAGCCAAGCACGGGGGAGAATTCCCCCCTAAATTATTCAAGCCCGAGCTCTCCCATGATAAATGTACATCGGTGGCGGCCATCCAGTGGCTTCCCTTCATTTACATCTGAATAACTCATCATTACACACGCATAATGAATAGGAGTTACATCACCCGCGCAGACCTTAAACCTGCACCACAAAAGGAACGAGCCACTTCCCCCACCCCTCAATACCTCGCCAAAAATCTCCCTCATTAACTCCTCGGCCGGCCATGATCCCACAAGGTACATGGCACAAGTCACCCCATAAAATGGGAAACTGTCACTTGAAAGAAAGACAACGCAGTCTAAATCTCCACCGAGCAGCGGAAGTGACGTCACACGACAGAATAATGGGTGAAGGAACCGCGGCAACGTTGCTGACTTGTACTCAGTCCTACAGTGGCTAATATCCACATATATATATATAACCTACACGTGTATGTTGTTGTAAACACCGCAACCTTCCGCCTCTTACCTGATGAGACTCAGGCCAACAACCTGACGTTCCCTTTGAATCTTTACAACCCTTCCAAGTAATCTTTATCTCTCACTTGCATGATCATTCAACCACAACAAGTTCATTCAGAATTCACATCAAGCAAAGGACATTCATGACATTAAGGAACTAACAAAGATGCCAAAATAGTTCCCATACTTGCATATGGCCTAGAACCGATCTGAACCAAAGACTTCCATACCGTAGAGAACGTACGAGTGTCCAAATACACCATCACTCTCCATATTGGACTCGCTCAGGAGCAGGAACCTACACCGCAAACTGGAAGAACAAGAGTTGTACACGACGGAAGCGGTCACGAACCAGGATCTTCGTCACTTGGTGACATCGATGGCGGTCCATGGATATGCAGAACCACATGGCAACTGTATATGCGGCCTGTGTGACAGATACATGCCCAAATAAGTCAACACCAACTATGCACAAATCGTGCGCATTACTATCTTTATTTATTTCACCACGTTGCGAACCAGCGTCGATTCACGGACCCATCGAAAAGCTACAGAGGATCACTACTTTTCTCGTTCCCTTGAGGCGAACACGTGACGGTTTAATTGGGAAATCTGCTGGAATATATACACGAGAGGGGAAGGAAATCACCATCACCCCGAGTTTTGAAATGATGTGTGTGTAAAGTGCAGGTGTTTTCCCCGCTGATGACGAAGTGAGTAGACGCTCGCTTCCCTCCAATGGGCAAAGTTGTTGATAGCCCCAGGACTGGAGCAGGTAATGGACGCCACAGATGCGACCGACGCCGCCTAAAAACTCGCCTCGTCAAATTTGCATCTTGTACCAGTAACAGTATGTGCAAGGTCGAGACCGTAATTGCCCTTTCTTGTCACGTTTACCTTTTCCCAAACTCGTCTCAATATTCATTTCTTTTTAAAATAAAATTTTGTGTGCGCCGCAAGGCTGTATTTTGGTGTTGAAAAGTCTCGGGAAACATTCCTCCAGGAATTCAGGACATTACGTGCCTTTAATTAAAATAATGAATGGTAAAAGGACCTATCTACAAGTCACAATAATTAAAAAAAACTGTTTTGATATCGGTTCAGTGAACGACGGATTATTTTGGGAAAGGAAACGTCGCGTCTCGAACCGACTCCACGATAACTAAAATCTTGCGCACGCCTTTTCATTTCTGCTTAGCGGATTCCACCCTTGGCCTCCCTCTTCTGTAATGTTAACTTATCAAGATCCTCGTGTCTTAAAACGTGACCTTCTAAATCGTCCATATTCCCCCTATTAGAACTTCCCTTCTCATCCTCCTACGGCACCACATTTCTATTCTTTTTCCTTTCGGCAACTCCTAGTAACTCCACGTCTGGTATCGACGTTGCGCTTCATTCGGAAAGGAGAAGTGTACGCGCGCAGTAATGGATGTTAATTTAAACTGTTTACCAACCGACTGAAACCGCATTGAATATCAATTAAGCTTATGAATGTCAATTAATTATTCCACGATGTGAATATCGCAATTGTGCGAGTTTAATGAGAGGGGAAACCGTTTCACGTTGCCGAGATTGGAGGGATCCTTGCTCCATCGCGCTCACGGACATGAAGATGCATTGTGCGGTTCCGTCTTAAGCGTGACGTCATCCGCGGTGTTAAACGGTTCCCTCAGTCAAGTTCCAGCCCCCACTTGGTTGACGTCGAGTGATTTATCCGTCTGTTTTTATCGGCGTCGTAATCCAGCAGCCGAGGTCAGTGATTGGTTGCGCGGTCATCGCCCCTTGCGGTTCACCAGCCGCCCCCTCGCCGCCCCCCGCAATCCTTGGACATAACTAGTCCACTTAAAATTTATCCTCGTTTGGGAGAATATACGAGCAGGTGAAGGACGACACAATGATACTGGAGCGTCAGGGGGGCGGAGGCGGAGGCGGGGGCGGGGGAGAGAGAAAAAATTACACACACACGCACCCCTTTCAGTACAAAATAGCGAGTCTCTTTTTGTGTTTGGTTTGCGGCGGTCGCGAGCTTCGTAAATCAAGCGTGAAAAATAGGAGGACGACGGGAGCCAACAATTAATAGGCTGTCGTAAAAGGATTGGCCAGGGCGAGTCACTCACCACGTGACAAACTACTAGTCACGTCCCCTGCGGAGGATAAAACACGAACGCGTCTCGCGCCACATTTATTAAAGATGAAATAAAATAAACAAACTTTCAGGGTTAATTTTCCATTCAGTTGATTCATAATAATAATAATAATGAGAGACCTTCCCCATTTCGTCCTTTTATTTCTTTTTCACTTTCTCCCATTCCAGTAGTTACACCTTATACTATATTTAGTGTTCTTTATTCTAAGCTCAATTTCCTCTGACTATTTAACTCCTGTTTCTTCTCTCCACCCTCCTGCTGCTGCTGCTGTTCAGCCCTAACACTGGTCCTATCCTAAACCTATATTGCACGAGACTTTTACAATTTCCGCATAACTACCACTTCCCCACATCTTCCCTCCCTGGCTGCTTAGCGTATTCCATCCTTGAAACACTCCCCCAGAAACACTTCCCTCTAATGCTAATTTTACAACCACCTCATGTCCTTAATCTATCGCTTCAAAGTCCACCAAATTTTTTACTCATCCGCTATTCCGTTTATCCTATCCACCTTACAGAGGCTTCCTTTCTCCTATCCTTTCGCACCCCACATGTTTAGCCACGCTCCATAGCAACATCTCCTAATATTCACACTTACACTATCCTACTCTAGTTATTATCCCTCCTCAATCTAACAACCTTCGTCTTTTCACTGTTTCCCAAACTATTAATCCTCTTTTCACTTTATCTCGTCAGTTCTCTTCGTCACTATTCTCTCCTCGTTGTTCCTACACTATCTTTTAACCAGTTTCTTCTTACCCTTGTTCCTCCGTTTTATGTTTCACAATGTATGGGACTCGTTGTACGTCGGGGAAAAAAAAATTCTTTACATATTTCGGAGTTTATAACACCAAGAGGAAACGATGTTTCTGTCTCTCCCTCTCTCTCTCTCCCCTCTCTCCCTCTCCCTCTCCCTCTCTCTTTGACATCTTTTAACTACGAGTGTTTCTGGTTGATACAGTTAAAAAAAACAATAATCAAAGACCGTCTCCATTTTTCTCTTAATGAATTTTTTCCAATTTTTGTATTTCCAGTCCATCAATTGTTATATTATATTTATTGAATTTATGTTACTTTATTCTAGCCTTACATTACATTACATTATTAACCCCGGTTTCTTCCTGTGTCTTTTTTCCCGTTAACTGCTTCAAAAGATATAAGAATAGTTTTACGTCTACTGAATTTAATAGAAAATTTTTTGCCAAATTTGGGATTGTAATTTTTTTTTTAATAAAATCAAAAAATTAAACAATCATTTCGGTTTATATTTAAACAAGTACCGTGATTTAAAAGGCAACGTTTCGGTTTAAAGGAAGAATGAAGCACCGTAAGTCATGTTTAGATGGAATACTAGGTTGAAGGAATTGGAGGGGTGAACAACCCCGCGACGGTCGGTGTTAATATCATCCCCTTTACGCAGTGCATAAATCCCAGGGCGGCCATTGTTACTGCCTCCCCCTGTATTGCAATGTGTTTAAAATTTATTAATTTATCGACCGCAGGAACCGTAACGCCTATATTTATTGTCGGGAGGTTGGATCCCCTGGAGGGATTCACACCACTCACTCACAATTCCGTTGAAACTATTAATTCACCGTTGTTGGGGGGCGGCTGCGGGGGCGGGGGCGGCGATCCGCTGCATCAGATTTCCTGTCCATAGGTTTCATTTGACAACGAAACAGTGAGTGAGTGAGAGACGGATGGAAAGCGGGGATGCGGGAGGGAGGGAGGGAGGGAACTCTCTCTTTGCCTCATTCACATTAATATCAAAGGGACTTTTGAAGGGCCGCGCGCAAAATCCTTTGTAGATGTTATATCGATGGAAACGGACATTTACAAAAGGGATCCGTGGGGGGAGGTTTTGGGGGGTTTATTAAATGAAACTGGGAATATCGATGCAAACTTCAGGGAGTTTGTAATCTAGAATTTATGTCGCTTTGGTCGCACATGAAAGGAAAGGGAAGGGAAAGGGAGGAGAAATTTCATCGGCCCTCAACTCACCCTCTAATAAATTCAATTTATCGAATCATTTCCTAGCTTCTAAAGTTGACGTTTTTTCTTTTCAAACATTTTCCAGGAAGCGATTGTTGTAAGATATTTCCCAGTTACATAAACTTATACCGATTAGGAAAACCATCAATTATCCTCGCCACTTACCATTAAAAAACCATTAAACCAAGAACAAAAAACAGGGAAATTGAAAATAATTTAATTTTTATTCCCATATGCGATTAAGAACGAAAATTCCAAACCAAAGTATGTTTCCCCGGTGAATGGCGGGTTCAGTGATGATGACAGAGCAAGCCACTGAAACGTCACCGACCCGGAGAGAGGATTTAATACTTCTGAAAGGTGACTTCATATAGCTTTTATAGTGAAATATATATATTTAATGGTGGAATAAGTTAAGGAAGGTTCTCCTGGTCCGTCGCCAAACTGTCTGGGTGACACGCGTGACGTGACGGTGACGTGTCACCTGCGTGACAACCAATCCTGACCTTGATATTAGGACAGTCAAATAAAGTACAGGCAGATAAAATTCTATATTTACCGTAAATTACTGATCAATTGCGGAGTAGTTGTAGATGAATTCTGATGAAGATTGACCTTATGCCTGCTAAACGTATCTTGCACAAGCCTTTTCACAGCCGCACAGCTACCACATCCCTAATTCTACCCTCGCCCTCCACGCTAACCTACGTTGCGCAAGCACTTTCATATCCACATAACAACCACGTCCCACACGTTTCCCTGGCTGCTTGCTTAGCGTATTCCATCCTAAGCCTCCCTCTTCTCTTCTTACCCCGCACACACACACACACACTTCCCTCTAATGCTGAGGACCGTCGTGTTCTAAAAACATGGCCCCTTCAGTCTGGACCCCTGCATACTGTTCAAATCTGCCTGGTCAGTTACCTATAGCACTAATCTTGCGCAAGCCTTTTCACAGCCGCACAGCTTCCACGTCCCTAATCTCCTTAGTGTAATGTATCCTTGCTTCTATTCCTTTCCTTCCTTCAACCCCTTCCATCCCCCATATGACGTCACGCTCCTTGCCAACATTCACACCTATATTATCCAGAAGTAAATTCCTGTTCCTCGTCTGCTCCAGTAGCAGGATTTCCCTTCAAAATATCCCTTTTCCAATCTAACAGTACTTTTTTCAATTATTCCCCTGTTTTCCCCATTACCTTGGCTTTTCCCCCTCTGCTGCGGAGTTACAAGTACAGTAACGTAAATAACCCTTCGCCGGGATAACAGGGGGAAAAATAAGTTTTTTTAAATTCTGAACAGCTGAGTAGGTCCTGAAGTTGGTGATTGGGAATGGAGAAACCCTTGAATGTGATGATGATGACGACGGGAAGGAAAAGTCTGACTGCAGCGTCTTGAAGGCAATTATTTAGCGATTTACCGTAGTTTGCTTGTGTTTTGTGGAGGTCAGCTTACGGACGGCGTCAGGTTTCCTCCAGGGAAACTCGAGACAGGAGGAGGAGGAGAAGAGGGTGAGGCGAGGATCTCACATTTAAACCTTTGCGGTGCTGGAGTCTGCAAGGAGAGGAGAGGAGAGAAAACAATATCCAGGGGCAGGACAGACAGACAGACAGACAAGTGGGAAACCTCAACAAGTTGTTTCTAATTACGCCTTCTCGCGGGGCGGCGATAAATTAACAGAAAGCAATAGCTGACGCCTGTCAAACCAAAACTCCTGGGGGATAAAGGGAGGGAATCCTTCTCTCATCCTTCATCTACTAAATAATTATTCTTCCTTCCATAAAGGAAAAAATCTCACTTAGCATCCTTCCGCAATATAATATTTAGAGCACAAAAATTTTATTGGGGACAAGAAAGAACTTTAAGCATAATTAACTATCCATGACAATCCTCGTCCACATACTCCACTACCCTCAAAAGAAAAACTCATCCTTCCTTTGCCCTGATCTCAAGTAACGTCATTAATCCTCCAAAAATCACTTCACTGCTTGTCAATCCCCTATATCACACACATCCCAAATTCCCTCACAATTAAACCCAACCTGTTCAGCTAACCTAACCATCTTAATTATATACAATATTTCATTTCCATGTTGTTGTTGTTTTATTCATATTGTATATCGAGATTGGCGCAATTGAGAATCTGTAAAGATAACAGTTTTTATATATAAATAAAGACATAAACAACAAGATGGCCCGGCTTGTTCGTTGCCCCCCGCCCTAATTCACATCACATGTCTCTGATTTTAGAAGATTGAAATGCAGCCGCAGTATTGCAACTCGGAGGGAAAGTGTCATATACATACACAGAGAATTTATTTAAATGTCTAAATGATGCGTACAACCTGTGACCCCGGTCATGTCATGTCATCTCTGGCTGTGGAGTGTGACGTCATAGGACTTGTATCGCTGGAGTGAGGGGGAGGGGAGAGAGGGGAAGCGGTTGTGGCACTAATATCGCAGAAATAGGAATTAATTTACGTGGGAGAGGGGGGGGGGTGAAACGCGGCCCCCTTCCCCTCCCCCGCAGCCGCGATATTTGTCTTATGTGGTCGGTAGGTAAACAATTTGTAAATTAAAACGCTCGCGGGGGCGGTTCATGAAGACGAGCGCCGCAAACTGTTGCTGTGGCATTTTCCAGGAAGGGAGGAAGGAAGGACGCAATCAAAGCTGCGCGCCTCGGATGTGAAAGAGAGAGAGAGAGAGGCTTAAGATGTTAATTAATGTTACACTAATTGCCGCACTGGGAGTATAATTACGACACAAAATTCTGTTTCATTAGCGTGGGTTTACGAGACTGCAATTAGGAGCAGTCATTCCGCACACGTCCGTCCGTCCATGCATCCATGCCGCCCTCCAAGCCGCGTCGCACGCAATTAAGGTCAGTGAGCGTTGCGTTTCCTAGTGATGGGAAGATGGTCACTCTCAAGACGAGAGCAGCAAGGAAATAAAGCCACAGAGTGTAGAGTAAGAAGCGCACGTGACTGCAATACCAGAGGAGGAATACAGTGCGGCCAACCAAACAAACAAACAAGCAACGTTCTTAATTTATATCAACACAGAGAAATAAAATAAATCAGACAAGAATCCCTAGATCTCATTCCTGGGCCATTGTAACACTGCGACTTGAACCACATCTACTCGCCAGACACAAGGGCGCCACTGGGCTCACAGGATGATTGGCTTTCCCCAAATTCATCTCCTCCCACACAGAAGAAAACAATAAATAAATTTGATTGGAGATTATGGAGCTCCGCAAACCAACGGAATATGAACCAAGAGAAGTGAAGTTTGAAACTGATTTTTCAACACAGATGATTGAGGTGACGGGGACTTGAGGTGAGGAGTGAGGCTAATATTGCAAAATTGTCCTGACCACGGACAGTGTCAACGGCAGTATGACGTTATGAGGGTGCGAAACGTGGACGGCAGGACGTGCATAAAGGAATAGAAACCTTTGAAATGTGGTGCTACAGGAAGGTGAGATGGATGGATAGGGTGACTTACCAGCAGAACAGGGGGAAAGAGAATAAAGTTTAGAGTTGTGGAGGTCTTGTAAAGTTGTCACTAGAGGGAGTGTGACGTCACTCGCCCCCCTTGCAGGCTAATTAATTATAAAAGGCAGCAGAGTGTAGAGTGACTGACGGTAATGATTATTATTAACTTAAGTGCGCGGCGTCGGACGCTAACGAGATTCTCGGGTTGAGGACTTGCCAATTAGGAGGGACACAATCAGGTCCAGCCAGCAACTCAACATTGCCAAAATCAGGCGATCTGTGACGACTAGAGATATTAAAACAAAGACAAATATTTGTGGTCTCATCCACTTCTCTGCAATCCTAAATCCTCCCTCATCTGCTCATGGCCTATATTCATCTCAGAACTCCCTGCCTAGTCACCCTATAGCTTCTATCCATTTCTTTCCCACAACTCCAGGCTCGTAAGTTAATCCCTGTTCCTTGCTGTCCAGGATTCCTCCCAAATTGCCCTTTCTAATCTAAGTCCTTTAGTTTCCCCCATGCGACGCTCACATTTACCTTGGGTTTTCCCCTCTATTGCGGAGTTACAATAATATAAATAAACGGGAAAGGGAGGGAAAGAATCCTTACCTTGCGAAATCCTTCGTCAAGGATAACGCGGAAATATTTTTTTTAATTTTTGAACAACTGAAAAGTAGCAGAATTCCTTTAAAACATCTAAACAGCCTTTGTTCTCCCATACTAGACTCCATCATCAACTTCCAGCCTTTGTTATTTCACTGTTTCCCACACTGCATTGGTTCTAATCCCCAAGTCTATCAACAACAAAGCGTGGGGTTTTTATTATTTCTTCTTCTCCTCCTCCTGGCAGCGAGATTCGTCTTGATGTTCGCTACACAATTATATGACGTTTCGACTCTACTTTTAATCGTATGGTAACATTATTTGAACCGGTTAATGTTTTGTTTCCGTGTGACAAAAGAGAAAAGCAGGGAAACCCCGCGTCCTTGCACTGTAAAGTTAGGAAGGCTGTGGGTGGACGTGACGTAGCAGTGACGTCATCACCCGGAGTAAAGGAAGGAAGGAAGGCTGTGGACGTGACGTCATCACCCGGAGTGACGGCGAAATTGGTTATATTTGTAGAGCAACGTACGTTGTTGTTATTATTACCAACTTAAAAGAGTACCGAACGATTAAAATATAACAATGGCGACCGCGTAAATTTAATTCGACGTTTCGCCGCCGAGTTGTTTTGTTCGCAACCGAAACTGATCATTTGTTATGTTTGTGTCCCGCCGGAGGGCTGAAGGGGGTTGGGGGTGGAGGGAGAAAAACAACAATTATCGGCACTTTTGCAAAGTGGAAAAGTTAATCGTGTATTAACAAGGCAAATTTGCTGTGAAATAAACAGGATTTGTCCTGTAATTAACATTCCACAAACACTAGTCCTTGTTTATTGTCCGTTCACCTGGGCCGCGCCGCCCCCAGCCGCCCCTCAGGACATTTTATTGGTTTCATTATTAATGCGCACGACGTGCAGCGGGGGACGTTTTATTCTCCTCTCTTTTTTTTACAAAAAAAAATGGCCATTAAATCCCTTTGTACCTGCCACGTGACCTTCACATATGTATAAAGCATATCGTTGGAATCACGTCCTAGGTGTATCACACAAAGGCAACTGTGCAACGTGTGAAACGTGACGTTTCAAGGGATTGTTATAAATTATTTCACCCCTTGTTGTATTCCACAAACAACTTGAATTCTGCGAGTTTCGGATCCTAAAACTGCGTTTAAAGGGTTTAGGTGAAGGACGCGGAGGAGAAGTGACAAAATCTCTGTCGGAAATAAGCAAGTGGGTGAGTAAGCCTGCCTTTACGACCAATATTCTGGGGAGGGAGGCGCGCTCTTACATAACATCGGAGGGGAAAAATAGAAGCATCAATTGATCTACTAAACGCGTCCTTCGAAACACTTGTCTGTTGTTCATAACTACCACAACCTCACTAATCTGCTTGGCGTACTCCATCCTTAGCCTCCCTCTCACGCTAATCAATGTCTCTCCTCTCTGTTCTCCTTACAACTTCCTGGTTGCTAACTCTATTCACACTCATTTATCAGTCCAAACTTTCAGTTGTTCAGTCATGTCCGTTCTCATTACAGGTCATCCACCTTTTTACGCGTATCCTTCCGTGTGAGGAAAATAACCTGTTCCTTCACGAAATTGTCAAAAAGGAGCTCGCGTCCATGACGGAAAAAAGTGTCGGGAAGAAACAGGGAACCAAGAAAAGGGGCGGAGAGAATGATGGAGAAGCCAGGACCGACACGTAAATGAGCGGGGGATGGAAGGGGGGGAGGGGAAAGGTGTGGGCAAGAAAGAAAAAGGAGAGAGAATAGAGATAACAAGAGGGTAAAATACAAACAGAGACAGAGAGCAAGGTTAAAAAGATATGAATCAAAATTAAGGAATTGAAATTAGAAACGACGCCTGGGATTGTAGATCAGTAAGGAGTCGTTAAACAGGAAAAGTAAGGGATCCTTCGCGTCTTGCTGTAGTGGTTATGTGAGGTTGTGGTCACAACAGTTGGCCTGAGTCTCATCAGGTAAGAATAGGAAGGCACGTATGTGTAGGCAGAGGCTGTTAGGGAGAGACGCTGGTGGATGACGTCGTGAGGGCCGCCGACATGACGTAACTCACCTGTGTTGCAAGTGTTTTAGGGAAACTGTCCGTCCACCGAGGCAATGGCCGACGAATACGTCACCAACGGTGGGGGTGAAAAGACGATAGTGAGAGATAAGAGACTGTAACCTATGAGATTAGGAGAGTGACGACTCTCTCGTCCACCACGCTGGGGGAGAAGAAGAAGAACTCATCAGCCTACTTGATGAGAAGAGAGGGAGGAATGAATGACCGGAGGAAACGCCTGCGGGGATGGATGGGAAAAAGGGCCTTTGTTTGTGACGGAAGACGAATGAGACGAGCCAAATATTTGCCGTCGAGGGGCAATCAACCCAGGGCCTCGAGGTATTTCAGTCGTCCTTCCGGACCGGAAACACACACAGATATTAAATCACTTTGCACGGCTCCGTGACGTCACGTTCCAGCGATTATCATGGCAACAAGTCGCGGTGTTTACACTAACATCTCTGTATACCAACCCAACTACCGCGTTACTCAAATAAAACGTTGATTAAATTTACAAGTTATTTGGCGCCAAACAAAAAGACGGACCAACTATCCTCTTCATTGTTTACGTGTGAAAAGACTTCGGAATCGGCCCTTGTTTGTTCCGCATAGGCGTGGAGCGATTTGGACCCCAAATTTTCCATTAAATATCCACATAACGTGTAATAAAAACTGTCCTATCTTCGGATAAAAATTTTCGCAAACAAAAAAAGAAAAACACACGTCCATTGCGACTCGGGAATGAGCAATGTCAGGGCTACCAACCCCTCAGACTTGCTTAATAAGCAAAATCGGGCCGTCGGATATTAAGTTTTTCGAGGGGAAAGGGGGGTGGGGGGTGGATCAGTTACTGTAACGGTATTTCCCGCCACATCAAGGCAGAAAGATAAGTAATAGGTCAAGGAATCTGTAACTGTATTATACTTCCACTCTTTAATTATTGTTGTAGTGCGTCGTACAGGGACATCAATAAAACTATGGAAAACACTTTAAAAAATTTCAAAATAGGGAATTAACAATTTATCTTATGTATGAATAATTTGTTACCGTCCTACTTTTAAAAATTATTTAGCTTGTAAGTATGATGGAAACACATACAACGTTGGAAGTAAAGTAGAGTCAGACATAACAAGGGACTAGATTACTATATTTAGTAAAGGCATAAAAGAATTTTAAGAGTTCGCAATAGAAATTGGAGAATGTAAGAGAGTGTTAGTAAATTTTTAAAATTTTTATTTAGACATCTGAGTATGTGAAATGTAAACTGTAGTAGTTATTAGTACTTATTTGCTAAATAATTTCTTTATTATTATTATCCGTCCCTCACTAGAGACAAGCTGCATTGTGCCCCTGGCGTGCGGCGGCGACGACGACGTTCGCGAGACACAAAAAAGAAGTAGGATAACTCAAGTAGCGTGATATTTAGGGTAATTAGAGATCGCCGGGCACCCTGATAGTTACTAAATAAAAATCACGTAGTTGCATTATGGATACGACGTGTATAAACAATGGTCTATTTTTTAATTTTAAGACTGTGAGCAGCAACCCCGAAACCCGGGATATTTCTGCACCTTAAATGGAGATTTTCCAAAACAAAGGGGGAATAAAGGTTATTATTTATACGAAACCACTATTCCGATTCCCGTTTAGAGGTTATGTGACTTGGCGGCGGCGGCGGCAGACGTGGTTAGAGAGGGAGAGAGACTGTGGCTCATTACAAATTAATGGTGATGAGGAAGGTGAGGGGAGGCTGAGGTGTCATCCTATTACCAGGTCCACTTTCTCCAGGAAAAGCCTTTTCATTTAAGAGTGCTATTTGCCGTGGGATAGACAAGCAATCTCCTCTCTCTCCTCTCCCTTACTCTCTATAATAGTATCAAGTGTCTGTTCCACTCACGGCAAGTGCGACAAACTCCAGAGACGCTACAGACATAGTTAATAAACACCTAGCGCTATCTTATTTTACACGTGTGTGTTGAGTAAGTTTCTTCTTGCGTATGAATATCTCTGACTCCTTACACACAATTAAAATTGTAATAATATTAACAAATAAACATCACTCGCTAACTTACTTTACATCCCTGTTACATTATTTTACACGTGTATACAGTAAACCTTTGCGTCTGGGAAGAATGTAATATCTCTGACTCGCGAGGAAACCAACCCTTTGCAGCTTTGCTTCTGTTGTCAGAATCTCTGGAAAATTAATTTATCGCGTTCGTTCGTTCGTTCATTCATTTGCAATTAATTTTTTTCTTACGTGGTTCATTTTACATGGTTACAATTCGGCAAGTCAATTACAGATAAGTCATGACGGAAACGATGACGAAATAATTGCCTGGTGTATTTTAGGACTAGAAGCGAATAATTGCTACATAAAAGCAAAAAAACAGAGCGAGGGACGTCTACAAAAATAATTCAGGAAAGAGAGGAAACGTAACGTTATATACTGCAACTGTAAAAAAGGAATATTATTAACGGTAAATCAAGTTTATAAATTAATTTTTTTATTATATTGCTTATTTTTTTCTGTACGTTTTTTTTCCCTTTTCTCCCCTTTGTCTCGTTATTCCTATAAACGTATCGCTGGCTGTCCCTTTGTCTCCCTTCACTACAAACGTCGGTTTCCTAATTGTTCTTATAATATCTTTGGTACGGTTCTACTAGACACGTCTGTTATTATTTTGACTACTAAACGTAGCTTTACTAATTTTTCTTCCCATATATTATTTTTTCCTTGTCTCTAAGAACGTTTCTCTTGAAATAATTTTTTTTCCGATCTAATTGTTTGATATTTTCTTTCGTATTTCACGTGACTAAATATTCTTCCTCGCCAACATTGTTTATTTCTAGCCTCTTTCAATTAATCAGATCTGGAAAACTCCGACAATAGTACCAACTGACGCACACAGAAATACTCAGTCAGCCTTTGTTATTGGAGCAGCTTTCATCCCCCTCTCTCCCTCTAGTTGACAAGTTCCAGCCATCTGCATAATTATTCTCCATTCTCAAACGAGTAATAAGATTTCCTTTGTGGCCGCCAGAGGACTTGGGAGGTATATATATAGGTCACGTCTCGCACTCATTCAGTAGCAAACTTACACTTTAATGTAATAAGAAGGGACAACAGCGCAGTATGGGAAACAAAGGCTGGGAACTCTACTACTACTACTAGAGGCAATATTAGGATCCGTGGCCGTTATATGGGGTGCGAAACGTGGACGGGAAAGGAAGAGAATAGGATAGAAGCCTTGATGTGGGAAGTTCTTAGGAGAACAGCTGAATGAAGAGAGGAGAATGTGGAACAGGATCTTTTAAGGAACCTCCCCTGTGAAGAACTTGCTAAAAAATTATTTTCTCCCCACGGTTTTAATTCAATTTTGGAAAAAAAAATTCTGACAATTGATAACAAACGGGGGTCAGCCCCAAAATCATGTTACTGCGGAAAAACCTAAAATACGTTGAAGTATGTAACTTCAATGTTGCTAGCTCAGGTAGTTGGAGCTCGGCCCGGCAGGACACGTGCACATGTCTTGAGCGTAGGAGTGAAGGAAGGGAGCCGCACCTTCTGTGAGGTGATCAAAGACATTCCACTGCAACCGTCGAGAGTCGCAGGCTCACATTGTATTCTATTCCAACAAATGGAATTGAAGTGTCTGTCCGGATGAATTGGCTCCGAAACGGCTCAACGGATTTCAATTAAAATTTAAGGGTTTGATAAACAGGAAATTTAACTTAAATATTCGTGCAAATTTAATTTCGATAATAAGGATAATATTAATTGTACGGGAAGGTTTCTCGAGAAACGTGCGTTAAAATCTCCAAAAAGTGAGTGCGGCGTTGATCTGTTTATGGCTAGACAAGTAATTTCAGGGTTTGCAAGAGGCGTCTGGACGTGTTGCAGGGGGAGGGGCGCAGGTATTATTTAGGGGGGTTGATGCAGCTTGCGGTCAGCTGTGTTCGATATTCGCGGCCTCCGAGGTAATGGCCGTCGTTATTAATGTTACTGGCCCTGCGGTCGGCTCCGGGCTTTGCAGACTTGAAGGGGATAACAGTTGGCCAACCTGCTCAACCTCCCCTGCTATATATCACAAACTAATTCATCTTATCTTTCATTTAAATTATTTCCTGTGCTTTTAATAATTCATTTCTCCTTTTCATCAACTCACGATTTTTCCTCCATTATTTTTCCTTTTCTTACTTCATTATTTCTTTACTTCTCCATTCCTCAATTTATTTTTGCTTCATCCGTCCACGAGTAAAAAGATTTTATGTTATCGTACATAATACAGTGACTTTTCTTATTCAATATTTTGTTACGTATAAAAAACTCTTTGATTATTTCTCCCGTCTAATTATATTACACTCGTGAGTTTCGTTCAAACATTCCTTTCTATCATCCATTCATTTTACCCCTCCAGTTTTATTCCCTCTTTCATTCTATTCCTTCATTTTTTATGAATTTTTATCTTCAAATCAAGACACTCACAATTTATTTTCAACCCTGAATTTTTTTCTCGTTTTCTCTTTCCATTTTTTTTGACTCTCTGCTTTAGTTTCCCTTGGTAAACCATCTCTTTTATTTTCTTAATTATTTCTTCTTTTCGTCGATTTTTTGGGCACAATTTCTACTACTTATAATTTGTTAATCGTCCATTTTTTGCACAGTTTCCATTCATATTTTATTTAATTCTTCCCCGTATTCCTCCTCCTCGCATTCCCTTTTTTTCTCATATTTTTTCTCAGTTGATATTTTTCTGCGTCAGCTTTTCTTCCTCACATACATTTATACTTTCTTCTACTTTTCTTACTGGCTTGTGTTTTCAATTCGTTTTTTATTTCTTACATCTATTCAATTTCAGGTACTTTCCCTATTTTTTTTGAAGTGATTTTCTTTATTTCCGTTTTCTGCAATTGTTCCTTTCAAATATTTTACCTTTATTTCTTCTTTTCCTGTCACAGGTTCGTTAATTCATATCTTACGTATGTCTTTGTCAGTTTTCTTTTCCTTTTGTCGAATCATTATCATTTCTGTCTGTCTCCTGTTTTTCCCCTTTTGTTTAGTTATTATTTTTTTCTTAAACCATTCTGCTTAAACGTTAATGGTGAAATCCCTATGTTTGATCAGTCCCTCCGATTTAGTTAACCAAAACTATGCATTCAAGTCGATTAAAAATTTATTCTAGTTTGCAGGAGGTTTCGTAGTCACCTAAAAATTTTAAAAAACAAATTACTCTTTCTATTTTTTAAAAAAATTTAGATTTTCCCTTTGTTTTACGGCTTAATCTTGCATTTTTCTTCCTTCTTATCCTTCCTCTCCGTATTTCTCAGTTTCTTTGTGTGTCACAGATTCTTCCAATTTTTCCCGTTTTCCTTTCTTGCGGTGCCTTTCCCCGTTGTCTCGCGTGTATGGAAGGAAACAGCAGCTGGTGTCGTGACTCAGAATCAACAAGCCATGGCGGAAAGTGAGAGGATATTTTAATTAACCCTGAATAAACTTTCAAATGAAACCGTAAAAAAATAAAATAAAATAAAAAACCCCGCGAGGGAATTGACCTGTGTGTGTTTAGATAAAGGGCAACTGTTTGTCCCTGGGCAACTCTTATTGGTCACAGAGTTTTTCAAGGTAATTGAACTTTGCATTGTCCTTAAACACGCACGGCTCTGACGTCACGCGTGTAAGTGGGAAGCTTCCAACATTACACACGAAAGGGAGAGCTTTTTTTAAAATAAAAAGAAAAAGTTTCGTTTAAAGCCACAAAATTAGGGGGAACTTATGTCGACGTCAAGGACGCCATTATAAGGAAAGAAACGTTTCCACCCTCATGTAACAATGCGCTCAGATCAATTAGCCAACAGAGGCTGCGCAGAATTTAACTTGAAGGGCAAGAAATTCAAAAATTTTAATATATTAAACAGGCCTACGGTCATACCTTTATGTATACATATGAAAAAAAATTCGATAATGATTTTGAAGACGACAGGAAGAGAATAAATATTAAGAAAAAGTACATTATCCGTATAACCTCTAGAGAAGGTAAACAGAATAAATTGGAAGGACAAGAAAGGAGAAAGACAAGGATGCGACGAAGAAAGTTAAAAAGGAATAGGGAAGAGGAAATAGAAACCCGGAGGGTGGCCGATGATATTCTACCACTATTTATAATGTGTTTTCCCTGTCCCATTGCAATTAATCTGTAAGCAAATTCACGAGCTGTAACCATAAAAGAGTCATATAGACTATAAATCTAATCACGAAATATAAGATGAACCATGCAAAGAAATTTATTAAAATTAGGTTACAAATTTTGGCAAAAGTAATGGAATCTGACAAAGAAGCAAAAAAAAAGGTGAAACAAGTCAAAATTTTAGGTCATCTTCAGGTAAACTTTTCGTCATAATTTCAGGCAAAAAAAAAACGTCTTTACAACAAATTAGAAATAATAATTTCCTTCCAATACAAATTATTCCGTTTTGCGTTAACTTAGTTAAAATAGGAATCGTGCTGCAAGGAGAGGAAATTAAATAGCCCTGCGACATTGTAGTGTTAGGGAGAGTCACAAGGGTAAATGGCATGAGGAGGTGATGGAGTATGTGACGTCATGTGAGGGCGACACCGTGTAGGACGAAAAGGCCACCACCCTGTAGGCCGAGGCCCCTCACGTGCTATTAGACTGTAGAGTCATGATGCAGGAAGGTAACATCGCTGGATGATGACGTCAGCAAGAGTATTGAGGGGAGGGGAGGGGAACACAAGCTGTTAGACTCTGTTGCCTTGACGTCATCAGCAGGGACCTTGAGATGGACTCGGGGTGGTTTTCACCCTAACCGTAATCGTTTTACGTCCATTGAATTCCTGTGACGCAGAGCAGGTAAGGTAAGGCAGGAGGAAGAAGAAGACCGTAGTAAATGGAGCAGCAAGCAAGGGAAATGGCTCCATAACATTAGGCGGCGGGACAAGTTGTCCGCCACAGCAGAAAGTTGCGGGGGCCGTAATAAATTCCGTTATCCGTTGAGTGGTTTCCTCCTCCCGGGACCCGTTTTGACAGATTATGGCCTAACTTTGGTCCATTTCCTCCTCCTTTCTCTCTTCCCTCCTCTAACGATCTGATTTCTTCTCCTCGCGACGCTTCTTTAGATCATCTGCAAAGATAGTGACGCAGTCAATTACGGGAACTGCTCCTCTCCTCTCCTCATGTTACCTTGCAGCCAAACAGTCGCAAGAGACATTCCCACAGTCCGTAATAAAACTCAAAGCAAACCTCGTCATGAATTTTAGATTTTTACTTATTGACAATAAATAAAATGAGAGCACGAAGAAATTAATGAAGGCCGAAAAATAGATTGATAACAAAATGAGGAACAAGGAGGAATAAACAAAGAAACAGAGAGATAATAGGAACGGAAAAATATATGTATAGAATTGTAACGTGTGTAAAAATAATTGCAGACAATGTGAAAAGGGGGATTTAAAATTAAAATCGGTTTTGATGATCTTGCAAACGGAAACATAAAATTAAGCCAAGGGATGAAAAAGAAGTTGTTTGTAACAAAATATACGCAGGACTTGGGAGAATGAAACTAGAACACAACGGGGGAAATTTGAAAGGAAAAATCGAAATGTAGAAATGCACAAGAAAGACGAAGAACATGAAGCAGATTCGTGAAAATATTGAGGTGACGCAAAAAAAGGAAAAGGACTACATACTGTAGATCTGAAAATTGTCGATGTCAATACGAATGATCCGAATGAATGAAGTAGAAGGGATAAGTGGTGGGGTTTGTTATTGCCCCCGCCCCCACAGTGTTTGTCTTCGGGTCGTAAAGATGACGTTGCATTTAAATTTTTGCAACGACAAACGGAATCCGAGTTACGAGAAGATCAGCTTGCTTTTAGGAAGAAACAGGCCTAAGTCAAGTGGAACACACTTGAGGATTTTGAAGAGGACTGGAATAAAATATCTACAGAAGGCAGGCAGCGGTAATTAGATCAAGAAAAGAAGGAAATCAAGACAGGAGTGAGACAAGGATGATGCAGTCCATGCTGTCGAAGAAAAGTTAAAACGGAATGTGGAAGAGGAATCATACTCCAAGGAGAAGAAATAAAAACCCTACGGTTTGGCGATGATGTAATGGAAGAAGAGGTCAGCATGAGGATTGAAACCAAGGCGACGGACAGAGGAGTCGGAATAAAAGTGTGTGAATATTAGGGAATGTTGGTATGGGGACGTTCCTAGGATAAGAATAGAAGCCTTTGAAATGTGGTGCTGCAGTAGGAGAAAGAGATGAGGCGGATAGGAAGTTGGAAGCAGAATAGGGGAAAGGCGAACAATATGGAGGACGTTGACTAGGAGAAGAAGGGATAGATTCATAGGCGACGTTTTAAGACGCGAGAGTCTTGGAAAATTAATTTAGAGGGAGGCAAAGGAAGGAATACACTACGCAGATTAGGGAGGATGTGGTGATGAAGAAATGAAAAGGCTTGCGCAGGAAAGTAGTACGAGATGAGTCTCAGGACATGATACCACAACAACAACAACAACACAAAGAATTGGAAACATACCTCTTTTATATTGTGTATATTAATTAGTTAATTAATTAATTTAGTACAGTTGTTCGTATTTGTTTAAAAAACAAAATGTCTGTCGCTGTTTTTGAACAGAGGTAAATAATTTGACAGAACGGAACCGGACCTAGTTTTGGAATTACCTACCAATATTTTTGTCCCCCTTGTGGCGTTTTCCGTAAGAGTGAAGCAGCCGTGGGAAGGGGAAAAACAATTGTCCGTGAAAGCGCGTCTGTTGTTGTCAGATCTCTCAAGGGAGTGATCGAGGAGTGGACACGAGCCTCTCTCTCTCTCTCTCTCTCTCTCTCACCTGATGTAGATTAAAAAATACACGCTTCCTTTGGCCGGCCTGCGGTGCTCGTGTAAAAGAGAAAAGGAAAACTATTAGCTTAATTCAAAGCACATCCCTTCGCCCCCGATGCGCTTAAATCTCGCCCCCTTCCCCCCTTACCTCCACTGTTACTACAGCAGAGAGAGAGAGAGAGAAATACCAGGCGAAGAAAAATGGACGCACAAGTAGTTTAAACGGACGCAGTTAGTTGTGCAGCAGACTGGAGGGGCCAAACAAGTAATTTGGTGAACCTTTTAGCGGCGGAGGGGGAGGAAACCCCACCCCCACCCCCTCGAGATTTTTTCTCTCGACAAATATAAATGAAACCTCGTAATTAACAGAGTACCTTGGGAGCAATGCAAGTGCAAGGCTTTGGAATAACGGGCTGAAGATGGCGCGAGAGTTCCTCAGGACATCTGCACATGACTGTTCAAGTCCTTCCACGCCTTTACATTGAATTTCTTGTCCTTCAATTCTTAATTGTAAAATTTGGTACATTTCTTGTAAATTTACATCTGACGTATCCTAATCTCAAAATGGAGGAGATGAAACGTCGCTTTTGTTAATAAACAGTTTTACATTTTATGCCGACACTTTTTATTTAATGTAAATATTTAAGTCGGAAAACTATGACGTCATACTTCATTATTGATGTAAAACTAGACATGACATCATCCTAATAATAATAATAATGAAGCTAGGCTGTTACGTTTTTTACTTGAAACAAAAATTAAATATAAGAAAAAGTTTACAATTTATGCTAAAATTCCGTGTTGTTTCTTTTTCAAGAATTTTATTAAATTTTCCTGTGCATTTTTTGTCTGTTTTACAAACAGGTTGACTAAGAGAAAGGTTAGCTTAATAGTAGGACACCTTTTAAGACTAGAGGGAGGCCAAGGATGGAATACGCTACGCAGATTAGAATGTAAAGTTATCATGGAGGGTCGCAGCAAAGCATTCTTAGGACTCCGAGGCAACTTTACACTTGGTTCTGTTCATAAATATTGTTGTATTTAAAATGTGACAATTTATGTATCGATTATTAGGATAATAACCTGAAGAAGGTACAAGTAACTACCGAAACGTTGTGTTTTTTCTTCTTTGGAAACTGTTAAATAATAAAGTCTGAAGTTGTGGTGGGGAAATTTTTTACTTATTATTAGAGAATCAGACGTTAAAATACGTCCTTTAAAATGTTTGTTCTCTGTATCGAAAGTTGCAAATAGTTATTATAATCCAAAAAAAGAACAACAAGATAATTGAGAGTAGGATTTCCCGGAAACTGTAAAAAAAATCGTAAATTTGTAAATTTTAAGGGACTATAGGACGGTTAATGAGAAGCCAATTACGGAGGAGGAAGGGAAATTCCCCCGATTAAAGTGTGAAAAGCGGCCATTCTGATTCGCTGCGTAGGAAAGTCATTCCCCGGGTAACGCTTACGTGTAGGGGAGAAATTGGGAAACCGTAGTGTAAGGCTAATTACAAGGGTAAGTGAGGGGAGGGGAGGATATTTATGATAAGTGAAATTTTTTTTAATCAGGCCACACTTGTGCCATAAAGCTCCATTAGCTTCCTTCAGCGGGCAAATTGAAACACTTTTACATAAACATAACGCCCGGCCTCAGTAATTGCCCTTTAATTAAAAGAACGACGTGTACATTCTCTGGGTAAATTGCCAACAAAAAAAAGTGGAGGAGAGAGAGAGAGTGAGAGAGAGAGACGGGGGTTCAGGGAAAACCCAATGTCGTCGCATTCCAATTACACGCGCAATTTTTGTCCGCCTCACACTGGGGGCGGGAATCACGCTTGTTTGTTCAACTGTTGACTGGACAACAACTGAGACAGACAGACAGACAGTGGGGAGGAAGGACGAATCTCCTCCGATACAAAGTCTTCCCATAGGCATACAGTTTAGTTGCCATGACAACGCCGCCCAGAGATATTATCATCATCTAACATCCCGCCCATGTGTTGAATGTCTCTGGATTATTGGCCGCTGCTGTGTTTCCCCCTCGGAACTTGATGATCCGGGTTTTAACTTTAACTCAAAATTTAAAAAAAATAATGCATAATAAAAACGGTTAACGTAAAAGCTCCTTTACAAATGAAAGTTGACGTGGAGAAGGAGGGGAAATGTTAATAATGAATTGAAGAATGCCGCCCTCCGCAACCCCGGGTTAGGGGCCCCTTGGATGTTTGTGACGTCACAGGACCGGGGAGTTGATAACGCCGCCTCGGTAGGCCCAGGCCCTCCCTGTTGAGCCCTCGGAAGAACAAGAAGGAAGCTACCATCTAATGTTGATGAGTGGCACAATTATAATCGATCGATTACGTTGTCGCGTTGGTCCTGACCCGTGACGTCATCGCTTTCCCCTTTATCCCGAGGAACAGGCATCCCCGCGCAGAGCAACGCTTCACTTTGGAGATGGTGATGAAGACATACATATATATATATAGGCTTTGCTGCCTTCCACGCGTACTTAAAAAATAAGGGCCGGTTGTGAGTACGACGGCAAATAAAGATGGCGTCTCCGCCCGACGTTTCTCTGCCCTTGACACTTTTATGTTTATAATTTTTATCCAGAATCATAGACGATCTGTAATTTCCGCCCCCAGAGGTGTTGACGAGGCAGGTTTTGTTGTTCCGTTCCTCCCCTAAAAACATCTTGCAGAGCAGAAATTAGCTCGCCTTAAGCCATGTTCCGCCCTAAACACCAAAGTGTAATTACAGCGGAAATGAATTACTGTGGGCGAGACAGACAAGGCAAGGGAGGGAGAGAAAAGAATCCTCTATCAATCAAAGTCCAAACACTCGGGACAGGGAAAGCGAGGTTAAACAAGTGACGAGAGGAGAGAGGAAATGCACGCGCACAGTGTACAACATAGGTGAATGACAGTGACGTTTCCATGGCATCTTCAGACTGACGGCAGAGCAAGGGCCGTCGAAACGTCACTGTTGGAAACCCAGACAGAGGAATTTATATATGCAATAATGTATGTTGAGAGAAAGCCTGCGATAATGGGAAGTGGAACAGACTACTGGGGGGGATTTAGAAGGGAACAAGGAATAAGATATCGGGAAAGAAGAGCTGCGTGCGTATAACATCCACAGGTGCAAGTCCATGCTATTTAAGTTACGTAAAGAACAAACGGAGAAGAAAGTTAAAACGGAATAAGGAAAGCAAGGAGAAGAAATACGCTCTGGCGATGATATTAGGGGGAGTCAGGAGAAGACTTGGAAACTATAGTAAATGGCATGGTCTTGGAGAGAGGAAGAGTACGACATGAGGATTAAAAGCAAGGCGATGGGAAACAGTGGAATAACACAGGCTGTTTGATATTAGAAGGAATACTAGAGTAGGAAAGGAAGGAACTTTACTTACGGATAATGTAAGTGTGAATTTTAGGGAATGTTGGTATGGGGACAACAGGAGTTGGGGAAAGGGAAGAGAATAGAAGCAGCCTTTGAAACGTGGTGCTGTAGGAGAATGAGATGAGGTGGAGGATTGATAGGGAGACTAACCAGGGAAGTAAGTTGATAAGCAGAATAGGGGGAAGAGAGAACAATATGGAGGACTTTGAAGGGTTGGATTACTAGGCCAAGAAATGAGGGTCCTTTAAATGGAATACGCTACAGAGATTATGGAGGATGTTGTAGGAAAAGGCTTGCGGCGTTGCCATGGTTGTAGCCGCAATGGCACCGCAGACTCCCCCCGCTGCTGCTCCTGCATCTTTTATTCCGTACTTTTTAATTTGTCCGTCTGCAGGCGCTGTTTATCTCCCCTGGGATGACGACACGAGACAGTCTCTCTCTCTCTCTCTCTCTCTCTCTCTCTCTCTCTCTCTGCTCCACCTCGGTGGAAGAAATGTTTCTTTCAATAATAGATGCGAGTCTTTACACTAGGCCTGGGCTTTCCTCTCTCTCTGTCTGTGCGTGGGTTTTGAGACTGTCTGTCACCTGCCATTTGCACCTTAGGTGGTGTATGTACAGGGGTCGCAGACGTCGGGCGTAAGGTATGTCATCATCATCATCGGCCAGCTGCCTCCTGAAAAATGCTGAACAGACCCCGCAGCAAAATTCATCTGCCGCCATTTTCCGAAGGACGCGAGAATAATACCTGTGGGGTGAATCACCCGCCGGGAGGATCTCTCTCTCTCTCTCTCTCTCTCTCTCTCTCTCTCTCTCTCTCTCCTCACGACACGACATGGAGGATTTTATAATCGTGCAGCCCTTAAACAAGTTAGTCTGTCGTTACCTACAAGAAGCTTCGGCGATATTAAAAGGAGCCGCTCAGGCCCCGGGACCAAACCCTATGTAGTAATCTCTCACTTCTGCGGTAATTGCAAGGTGACGCTTCCTAAATTATTACACCTCAAAATTAAAAATTAAATAATTTCAGACCGTTTATTTATTTATTTTTAAGACGACCGTTCTGGCGCTAAATTCGTACCTTCTATATGTTTATAAAGAAATTATTGTTAAATCCAATTATTAAGAGAGAGAGAGAAGAGAGAGAGAGGTAGAGAGTTTTTTATTCAAACGACGTTTCGGCGCATATTCGCACCTTCTTCAGGTTTATAAGCTAATTATTGTTAAATCCTATTATTAAAAAAAATAAAATTGTCGTAATCCCCCCAATTTCTATTATACTGAAGTGAGGTCAGAGGGCGGAACATATATAGTCACACTTTGCGTAACCGAGTCTTAAACGAGTTGCTGTTGTTGAGTCCCAAGACTGGTCTGTTCCATGCTCAACAATCGTGCGCAAGCCTTTTCGTTTCCGCAAGTCCAGCCTAATATTGTTAACGTATTCCATCCCCCTTCTGTGGTCTATTAGGCTATCCCCTTGCCCTGCGTCATGCCACATTGTCCTCTGTTCATCCACGGCTCCCTTCACCTGGGGGTGGAAGTTGCTTGTTGTTCAAGGGTGAACATGTCAACTGATACTCGATTATTATTATTACCAAGAGGAAAGGAAACCTCACAAGGAAAATATAACAGAAAAGTCTGGATTCATAGAGTAAGGACCTACTACGTCATTAATCACAATACAAAAACGTAACAATAATATCAAACATAAATATAAAAATTCATCAAAGCTGTAGTCACAAGCCTGTGTGTGTGTGTAACAAGAATAGAAAAAAAATTATTTTCCAATAAGACAAGAGTAATTTACTTACAGTATAAGTACGAATATTAAGAAATATTGGTATTGAGCGTGGAGTTCTATGGGGGGCGAAACGTGGACGACAGGAAAGGAAAAATAATAGAAGCCTTTGATAGGGTAACTAACCAGGAAGAATAGTGAATGGAATTTCTCTTATATATCGGAATATGGTAAAGGAATCATACTGCGAGGAGAGGAAATAGAGAGATGACATTAGACTTGGAAACCAAGGTGATGGAGTGTAGTAGAGTAGGATAGCACGGGATAGCAGCGTGGCGTCATGTGGGTCCGAAACGTGGACGATAGGAGATAGAAAATGGGAGGTGTAAGGAAGGCTACGCGCGGATAGGACCGCAGCATTCCCTCAAGGAATATTATCATGTGGAGACGCAGTTGAAGGTGGCGTGACGTCACGACGCCGGGGTCCGAGCCACAGTTGAGAAATGCCATTAAACCTTGTGGGGGTGGCCCGGGGGCGGGTGGCCCTGAGAAATGAAACTCTGCAGCGGACAGCCAGCCAATGAACTGCGCGGGGGAAAACTCGATTGTGTGTGTGTGTGTGCGTTTTCCCTTACCACAGAGAGAGAGAGAGAGAGAGAGAGAGAGAGGCGGAGGGAAAAAATTCAATTTACAATTTATCGGAGCCATTATTGCACAAGTCGGATAAGCCAGACACAACAACACATCTTCGGTTCGGATTGGCTGGCTGCAGGAACATCATTCTCTCTCCCCCCTCTCCCCCTCTCTATCACAACCCGGGTAATTGCTAATTGTTTCCCTTATCTTATTCCCTCCAAAAATAATCGATTCCGAAAAATAATACCCGTTTGTAAATTCCCATGTAAAACAGAAAGTAGAAAATTTTAAAATATTTCCATCTAATTTTTTTTTAAAAAATGCTATTTTCCTAAGAAATACGGGAAAAATAGACATTTTATATTTGAGATTTCTATTTAAAAAAAATACATTTTAAATTTTAGTATCCAATTTAGATCATTGCTTTTATAAAAGAAAAGGGGAATAAAGATACCAACATCTGAATTATATAGCTGCTTCTCTGAACAAGAAGAAAAAATCAAACAATTACTGTCAAAATTAAACTAAAACAACAGTGGGGTGTTTTTCTAAAAATATTTTGAATTTGACTGAATTAATCAAACACTTCCTTCTCTACAAGAAAAAGAGGAAATACATATTTTAAATAACTTAATTTTAAAAGATATTTAAAATATAGATTAAATAGTTTTTGGCTAAATAAAAAGATAAGATAAAACAATTCCATCATCTGAATTAAATGCATTGGTTTAAAAGAGAAGAGAGACATTTAAACCATTAGTCTACATGAAATAGTCGCTTTCCTGAAAAAAGAAATAGGACGTGTTTAATTTTAGCAACATGATTAAACGGTTGATTTCCTGAAAACAGACAATTACAAATTTACAGACTAGGTTAAATAAAATGGTTTTCTACATAAAAAATTAATGGGAGGGAAGTCCCAGGCGGAGGATGGAATACGATAAGCAGTTTAGGACGGGTGTGGTAGTTGTGCGGAGATGAAAAGGCTTGCATGGCTGAAGCCAGTCTGAGGACTGAATATCACCACCACAACATATAGATGATGAGCAAAACTGTGCAGCCGCAGGACAAGTAGCACAATCAATTAAAAGGTAATAAACGCCGTCGACTCGAGTAATAACCTCCGACAGAGGTCGAGACGCAACAGTCACCATAGATTCTGTAGCAGAGATGTTATTAAGCTGTTCTGACTAAAGAGGTCTGTTAATTACATTTCACAATCACATAACCCGAAACATTGAATGGAAAGAAATTAAATATCCGAATTTGGAAAAGAGAATCAGCTTTTTTTTTCTAATCATGAATGCAGTAATTATTAGAGGAACCTCTCTGGATGTCTGTAATGGTAATTCGAGGGTGAATGACCGAGTGTGGACAACGCTGCTGAGGACGGAGAAGAAGAAGAAAAACCCCCCATTTCTGTCACTAATGAACGAGATGCTGCGGAGGAACGGAGTTAAAGGGGACGGACCCGAACGTTCTTGCGGAACGACACAAATACTCACAGAAAGAGGAGGGGAAAAAACAATATGAAAAAAATAAAAAATAAATGACATCGTTACGTAAGTATTTTGGAAATTGAAGTCATTATTGGTTGACTATGGCTGTGGATCCTACCGGGTGTTTGCATCAGGTAGGTAGGGCACTAACTGTTATTATCACACCTTTCCTGTGAATGACAGGGGGAGACGAGTCGCAGCATTCCCTTCTCCGTGTCTCCGCCAGTTTCAGGAGGCAGTTGGCCCCTGACTGATCCAATTGGATGAGCGGTTAACTGTTGCCACATGCCCGAGGTCTTCGACCCCAGTACATACACCTCCTAAGCTACTGAACGTGAGAACTTTGATAGAGTGCGAGAGGCATTCCGCAGCTTCTTGTTGTTGATTATTAGAGGAACCTCATGGGGAGAGAGAGAGAGACGTAACTATTGTTGGTCGCTGAGAAGGGAAGTTTCTCTTTAAAATAAAATGGAAGGCGTCGTGTGACTGATTTAGGTATTTTGAGTCGTGAAAGCTTTTTCCCGTCCCTCAAGCACTATAGATATACACGGCACAGGTATTGATTAATACATCGCCGGACCTCGACGTCGCACGCCACCATTTTGCTTATTTATTTCAGAAAATAATTGAATTCAGGAGCTGATGTGACTGTCGGTTAAGGGCACTCTTAGGTGTGATCAAATAAATAGGCGAAACACGAAAATATAGAACAAGAAATACTAACCCAGTAGAAATAGTTAACTAACGGTTGGGATATTACTAAAACAAATAGTAGACCAGACAATTATATAACAACAGTAATAATAAACAAAGATGAACATGTTGCATGTGAAGCAACTTTCGGCAAGAAAACTTAACTAAAAAATAAAAAAATCGGCAAGGATTACGCGTAGGATTAATAAACGAGCGTTTAAATTAGTAGACCAGAGAAAGATATTTGCAACAGTAATAAGAAAAACCGACGAATAGCAGACAAAAAGAAGAAGAAAACAACTTTTCCGAATAGTGACGAAGGCTGAGACTTTGCTAGAAATAGTAAGCTAGTGTTTCCATTTGGTAAAAAAAATAGATGCAGCAAGAAGGATTAGTAAATCAGCCGTGTTTACACTATTCGAAAAATACAGATATAGTTTGAGCCAAAGTTTCCAGCAGTACTTCTGGAAGGAATAGTAAACCAGCCTTTTAAATACTACTCAAGACGAAGGCAAGGCAGAATTAATTAGCAAAGGCACTAATTACGAATAAGACAAAGAAATGGGAAGAAGGAAATAACCAACGTTTCTAATAGTGAATTAAGGGAATAGTAGACCAGCGTTTCACATGGTAACATTTATCACGCGAGGAGAAATCTTAAAATATTAAAGTGATCTTGGGACCTCGACTTTTGCTACCTAAAAATTAAAAGAATAAATTTTGAAATCATTGTGGTCTTTGTTAAAGTAAAGATATTCATATTCGCCGCGGCAAAGATGCTACTGCGCCAACGATTACTACATTAATCATGGGCCATGTTAATAGCACATGTTGATGAGGTCAGTTACGCAGCAAAATGGCCGCCGCCAAAGAGGCGACGTTGATGGCCTGGGAAATGTCCGCCATTGTCTATTATCGCCATCGGAATATGTTATCATTATTTTCGCTAATCATTTGGTCGGCTAATTTAAACGCGCCCCTGTGGCCGCTGATGGATTTATTCTATGCAAATAGCATTCGGTGATTGGTTGTCACACACAGACGCGGGGCCGCGTAATTAACACATTAAAATTTTTAATTACATTAATTGAAATACAGCAATTTATTTAAAATGTAAAATCGGTTTTTTATAGTCGGCCGCGAGTTCGGTAGGGCGATGCAGGCTGAGGAAATTCACACAGGGCCACTTAGATTTAAAAAAGCTACCGAAAATTCGAATTAAATAGAGGTTCAGCTTTGTACAGTGAGTTACCGGAGGCTGTCAAGGACACTGAAAGTACCAAAAAAATACTTTAAAAGGCTGATCACTACTCGAGGGTGAGTTTGGTTTCGTGCCGTTGTCAGTGAGTCTCGGGAGGTGATATCTGTCCGCCTCGCGTCCTCCGCGTGGCTACTTGTCTACTGGGGAAATAGAGGACCTCATCTCCCTTAACCTAATAACCGTCTCGCCTCGCCTCGCCTCGCATATATATATAACAATCATCAAACATACAAAAAAAATAATTTCAATGAATTAAATTAATGACGAGTTTTTTTTCAATTCAAAGTTTCCATTTAGATCAAAAGACGGTCCGTTGACAGTAAATTCACATTTTCGCACCCTTTTCTCTTTCATCTCATAACTGTAAATTTGATTCTTATTTATAATTACTGATGTTTCGGTCCTCCTGTGGTGTAGTGGTTGGCTAGCCTGCCTCACAACCCCTGGATGTTTGTGTCGTCATGGTCGACTGACCACATGTGTGTCACTCCAAACTCGGAATGAATGTGTCATGCAAGATGACAGTAGTCCGCAGTCGCCTCGGTAGGCCCAGGCCCCTCCCTCAATTGGGCTGTAGAGCCATAGAGCCATAACGTTTCGGTATGTTAATAGTATTTCAAAGTAGACACATATTTTCTGACTGTCTTTGAAATAATAAAATGTGAAGAATTATTATATTTATTGAACACGACGTTTCTCTTTCTCCGTGGCTCTACAGCCCAATTGAGGGAGGGGCCCGGGCCTACCGAGTCGACTGTCATCTTGCGTGGCACATTCATTCAGCGCCTTCTCGACCATGACGAGGCAGGCTAGCCAACCACAGGAGGTCAGGCCGGCTCCTGGAGTTTTACAAAGGACCTTCCACTGTCGCCGAGATTGGTGTCGATGCCTCTAAGGTGGGGGAAACAAAGGAGTGCTGCGCAGGGATTACAGTTCCAACGACGGCCGTGGCTGTAGCTAGCGTCGCTGCACAAAGCGGACGGCGATTATGAATTTGAAGCAGCAGCAGCACAAAGCGTCAGAGAGGTTTCCACACATATATGAAGGGGGGAGGGGAACACGCATGCGCGCGCCCGTGCAGCAGGGACTAAACGAAATCCTCTTGTCTGTGAGTAATTGACACTTGAGAGAGAGATTCCCATCACCACTGGAAACTCTGCTACAACACTGTATTAACTTCATTTGCGTCCCACGCAAAACTGACCTGTGCTCATATCCGCCATCTTGAAATACTAATAAATTATGCTACGAATGGAGTAACAGGGTAGACCATAGCCAAGCCCTGGTGCTATTAGGATCAGCCTCGTGCAGCCTGTTAAATAACAATTCCAAACTCTTTACCATAGCCAAAATAAAAGACGACGATGTTCGAATTTTTGTGGTGGGAAAATAGTTACGCAATGTGGAAATAACAGCCAAATTCCACCACAGTAAAAGCTCCATCAACCACTCGAATGCCATAGCAATCCTCTTCACACCCAATCCTCATTCTATTCCTTCACTTATTTTCATTTCATCCTCCTCCTACCCTAAAACACTACCCAATCAAATATTATACAGTGCAGCAAATTCATAGTCAATGGATTTTCAATTCAAGTCAATTAATTATTCTGCGAATATAACAGTTTGCAATAATAATGAGAGAAGTCGTGCCCCTGGCATGTGCGCAAGCCCGATCCTCGCTGCTCAACTGGGGAATTTTCATTTGTGAAAAAAAAAATTACTACTTTCCCGAAGATGAATCGATGTAGTTTTATTAAGTGGGGAAGCGCTTGAAGAGAAGGAAGACTGGAAGGAGGAAGATCCCGTATACCTGCTGAGTGGAGGATCTTGCAACACCGCAACAGCGACGACGACGACGACATAATTGCGGGCGGGCGGGCGAGAGGAAGAGCAAAATGTAAATGTTAAAACACAATATCTGCGGAAGAGATCTACAATAAACACAGGGCGGCCTCATTTGCATGTGAAATGCTCACTCTAATTCCCGGCCAGGCCTACCAACCAACCTTACCTTACAGACGCGCATCCTCACAGGAAATTGCCCCACCCCGCACCCCCCAAAAAAATACATTCATTTCTCCCTCCTTAATTAGCAATTTATTAATTATTTAATTAATGGTGGTCCACGTAAAGGTCTAAACCATTGCATCATGTAAAATTATAAATATATAAATTTTATTCTTCTTTCGCTCCCAAAAAGAAAGTAATAAATGTGTAATAGGGATGAATACAGTTTAGAAATCTAAATAAAAACCCTAGGCCTATAGTGGTATTAGGGGAGGTCAGACGGAGACATAATTAGGTGGCATGATCGTGGAACAGTTCAATATGAGGATTAACAGCAAGGCGATGGAGTGGAGTATGGGGAAAACAGTGGAATGAATATCAAAGGCTGGGAAGGCTTCTGCTACTAGAGTAGGATAGAACAGGAATTCACTTACGGCTAATACAACTGTCAATATTACAACAACTAGACAGATTATTGATTTCTTGAATTGAAATAAATCACGAGTAACGTGCTATTAGAAGCGCACTTGTTTTTTTAGTATATGCAATATGAAAATAAGATATGTTATATAATTAAGATGGTTAGTTAGGAGCGTGAAGGTAGGTTAATCCGTGTGATTAACGGGTTAGGTTTAATTGTGAGTGTGTGAGGGTTGACAAGCAGTGATTAATGAGGATGTGGTCATGATGGGGAAGGAAGGAGTATGTGGAGGAGGATTGTCATGGATTTGGAGCTTACTGAGTTAACATTGGGAATCTTGTTGTTATGGCGGATGACGGAATTTCTTAGGCACCAGCCAGGGAGAGTTTGTAATGGCGCCTACGATTATCTTTTATATTTGGTTTGAATGTATATTTGGCTGTTGTTCCCCACCCACATGGAGGAGGCACATACATGCTGCTGCTGGTCAAGACAGGGGATGGATTTCCTGTATATATATAGTTCTGAATTTTTTTGGTTTATTTTGGAGAAGAGAAAATTAATATGAGGTATCGAGGATAGTTTAGAGTGAAACATGATTATTCCGTTTACTGTAGTGATTAATGAATTGTTTAGATAGTTGTTTATACTGTGTATATAATGAAGGGTTGATATATATATTCGCCTCCCCCTGGTCCCGTGTGGATCCGCAACTAAGTTGCCACTTGATTCGAGCCTTTCACACCTCAATACTTTCAATCAAGGAGCAGCAACAGCGCCCTGCGACGACACGCGGCGTTGCCAAACCTCGCAGACAGACGTCACAACAGAAAAGTCACTATCGTCCTTTCTTTTTTAAAGCGGCGGGGGAGGCTAATCCACCTCCAACGGTATGAGGGTAGCGCGGGACAGACACTGCAACACAACATAACCACTTCACAACTATATATACTTTCTTTTTAAAAAAAAATCGGGTAAAAACGGAAACTATATGACGGTGTTTGCTCAATAGTATTTACAACAACAAAAAACACGTCAACCTACATTTTAAATAATAATAATAATAGTTAACGATCCGTAAAAGATGCTCCATAACTTCTATATATAGAACAGTCGAAACTTAAGGGACACGGGGAGAAATTCATTTTCTAATATTAATCATATAAAATATTAATCTATATTAATAAGCCTGTAAGGCTAAATATTTAATTCCATTCCGTCATTTTTAAAGGCTCTGGAGGAAATTTAAACGGATTTCATCCTGAATGAATGAATGAATTATTACTTTTATTTTTTTTTCATAACAAAAATTTTCCTCACCTTTCATGATTTCTCCTACCAAAAAAAACGTTTTCTATACGTCACAAATAATAAGTTATTGTCTTTATTAAGATCTTTGGCAGGAAAAGTCATGAAGCTGAAGAAAATATTTTTTTCTCTAAAAAAGGTAATAATTTATTTATTCTTCTACATAATATAGATGACAATACCTTCAAATTCAAGGATTACTTTAATAATTTTTCAAGTAGTTTGAGTGAAACAATTTTTTGTAAAAAAAGAAGATGAAAAGTGCCAATTTTTTAGGTAACCGTAGTAGAAAAAAAATTATTATTTTCTCCCCACAGTTTCATTCAATCACATCAAAAAATGCTGACATATGATGACTACGGTCAACCCTTACAAAAACGCTTCAAATATATATTCAAGTATGGAACGCGAGGAATTTTTTTTTTAAACTAGCAAATTTTGAAATTATTATTTTTTAAATATTTTAGCAAGAAAAAAAAACAAGTTTACAGAAAGAAAAAAGTATTAGACTAGTAGACGCGTGTTAGGTACAGTAGGTTTTCTCACCCCGCGTGTCCCTTAAACGGGAAAGGGAATCACAGTGCAACGGGAAGAAATGAAAACCCTACGCTTTTCCGATGATACAAAGATGTAATACGGTAGACAGACAGAATGTTTAAGGCTTGAAATTAGAACGCCATCAAAAGTATTCAAGGCTAGACAAAGGAAGAAAGGACTGCTGTGAGAGGAGAACATACACATATACATATACATAATAGAACGTTGATCAGGAAATGCATTTCCATCTAGGTTTCACCCACACATTACTTGTAAGAGTAATAGGTGAGATTAACGTCGCCTGTGGGGAACAGAGTCTGGTGCTAGTGATTAAAGGGAACGTCGTCCTTCCTCCCCTTCCCCATGGCGATGGTGGAATATTTTAAGTCTGCGGCTGTCCATCGCACCATGAAGCGCTCTCGCTGCTCCAAGTACCTCACAACAGGGCCGAGTCGTCTCAATACGCCATTGTCCTGCGCACGTCACACTTCATGTCCAGTCATGTCCACTTAGGGGGGAATTATTAGATTTCGTAGTTAATCACTATACGGGAACAATATGGAGGGATAGAGTAATAGGGTCTTGTGAAATGAGCATTTGAGCAAACTTAAGAGAAGAGGGAGGCCAAGGATGGAATACGCTAAGGAGATTAGGGAAGATATGGGAAGATTACCATGGATCAGACCAGTCTTAGGACTGAATGTTGGGACAGATCTCAGCTACTTGACTTCAGTTGTTCGTCTCACACACAAATTCTTAATAATGCCTCCTGCACTGTCTCTGTCTGGTTTTTTTTTTCGAATTCAAAGTTCTCCCTTCCCGAGACACATTCACCTATTTTTTTATGAGGTACACGTACTGGGGTCGAATACCTTGGGCATACGGGCAAGAGTTGTCAAGTGCCTCCTAAAACTGATGGAGAAGGGAATGCTGCTGCTGCTGCTGCGAGTCCACAGGAGAATAGTAGCCAATGCCCAAACCTACCTGATGCAGGTTTTCCAGGGTTTTTTCCCTGCATCTCTTTTTTTAGGTGAAACGCCGCGAGGGTAGGATCCTTAAGCCACAGCCCTTCCACATCCCCCCTTTTCAATTCCGTTCCACTGTTATTAAAGGGGATCACCCTCATGCAGCCTGTTACCCCCCCCTCCCCCGCCCCCCTCTTCTTCAAATCCTTTTCACGTAGCCTGTTACTCTGATTGATTTTCGCAGTTATGGAGGCGAGCGCAGAGCAGAGTCGCTGTGACGTCACACACGAGCTTTAAACCACCCCTCCTCCCCCCTCCTCCCCCTCCCCCCCCTGCCCTGCGCGCCGCGGCTTAACGTTTGTTGTGATGAATGTCCTTTATCTATTAACAATAAAGCCGCGGCGCCTATGTGTAAATTAGGCTGATGACGTCAGCAGCAATTACCTGGAAACAACGTCATAAAATACTGTCAAGTCAGCGATTCTACACTCTCTTTGCTAGCCTCGTCTCAAATCAAACAACGGAGACTCACTCTCCCAAAGTACAGGACACTAGAATAGGCAGGGAGAGCGTCTGCTCTACAGACCCCCTGCAACCAAGTGCTTCCACATTTGTTCTTAAAAATATATAAATAAAAATAGTTTTTTAAATCCCATTCAGAGTGTAAAAAGGACCACTTGCCATAGTTTCCCTCTCCCTTCACATATTCATCCAGCTGTGATCTAACAGCATTTACCCTCTTCACCCTCCTACCTCCTTCCCCTCCCTCCCCTTCATATCTCTAGTTAATTAGTTAGCTCTGTGAATAAAAGACCAGTTATAGATGAACTAGAAAACTCCGTTCTAAATAATTAATTTAAAAAAATCTCCGAAAGTGCATAATCACAACATATAAACGGCTCCCTCAGTCAAAAAAATAATAATCTTGTGGCCCTTCATTAGATATCGCTGTACCGTAGTGCATTGCTCATATCAGGCGTTTCTTCAAGTGTCTGGTTTTCTCGTTCTCGAGCGTCCACCACCATAAATCATCTCGTCGTCGCTGTTGCCCGGAAAGTTTTTTTTATTCTTTTCTTTCTTCTCCCTTTTTTTTATTAGTAAGTTTTCGTGAGGAGCAGCTGTGATGTGAGGGTTTCTCTCCGTCCTTACTGGCGACTGGCTTGAGTTTTGACCGACTCGGGTCGGATCAACAAGGGTGGGGAGAGATGGGAAGGGTTGATTGGTTGGCTGACGTTTCTCCCCCCTTCCCCGCCCCTTTATGGCTGCTGCAAAGTAGCAGCTATATTATACAGTGTAATTGATGCTTGAGGATTGGCAAAGAAATATATAAATGAGACGATTAGAATAATGCGAGGCTGAAAACTACGCAAATGACACAACATTAGGCAACAAGCAATTAAATTGGATCAATTGACACGGACCGGGGTTGAAACGTCGAAGAGTATCTCATTTATACTGGTATTGATGTCCTCAGGTTCTAATCCCGTATTTTTCATTTTTTCTCTTTTTTTAATTTTCTTTATGTTATTATCTTCCTTTCTGTATATTTTCTCGTCTATTTATTTTGATTACGTATGTTTCAACTGTGACTCATGACGATGGAGGAGTTTGCAGCCGAAACGTTTCTATCTTCCAAACGTTACATAACCCCGGGTGAAAGTGTCCTTGTCCCCCTCACTCCACTTACTAATTTTACTGAAGAAAGAAATGCAACGAACGGTGAGGAACCGTTTCTTCCCCGAGGTTCGGCTCCAACACACAAAATTATAATCATATTTTAATTAATCATCTGCATTTAATTTATAGTGTTAAAAAGGAATTTTTTTATAAGGAAATAAAATGTTTAACCTCTTTCAGACTGAAATAGATAAAAAAAATACATAAAAGACTGAAATAGATATAAATTTTCAGTTAAAAATTTTAGTCAAGTGTTACAAAAATCAGAGATAAAATAAACCCTTGCCTATTTTATTATTAAAGTATTGAGTTGTCATAAATAACTATGTTTTTCCGTCCCCGTCACAACTTTACACAGGTTGTGTTATATTTTACTGGCGACTTTTGTAGGGAAGAAACAAAAACACATCAATTCCTGTGCAAGGGGAGGGGAGTGGGAGGGGAGGGGGAGGGGGAGGGGAGGCCTACTTGTACAACAACACTGAGTAACGCTCGGGTTCAGCCTCGCCAAAGAAACTGCGGTGCAGACGGAACACTTCACAACACCAAAGTACAACGTTGTCCCTGGGCTACTAGACTAGAGTAGGAACAGGTGTGAATCTTAGGAAATGTTGGTATGGAGCGTGACGTCATATGACTATAGGGAGTTGCGGAAAGGAAAAAGAATAGAAGGCTCTGAAATGTGGTGCTGCTATAGGAGGATGAGGTGGATAGGGTGACTAACCAGGAAGATGTAAGCAGAATATGGAGGACGTTGAAGGGATAGATTAATAGGGCCACGTTTTTAGACAGGACGATCTTGAGAAAATGGCATTAGAGGGAAGTGGAGAGAAGATGGAGGTCAAGGATGGAATACGATTAGCAGATTAGCGACGATGTGGGAAGTGGTCCTTACGTAGATATGAAAAGGCTTGCGCAATCACGGATCAGATGAGATCAGTTACTGTTACTTCTCCTTTTACAAATTAACCTATTTTGTATTAACTGAAAGTTAATTTCATTTCAAGTCATGGAAGGACGAGGAAAATAAATACCAAGGATTTTATTAAATCCTTCAGCTTCCGCCTCGTGGCGGTTTTCAAACTACAGTCGCCGATGAGATATTTTCATGTTTGTGACATCATAATGATATTGCGTAATTGTTTGAACTAGAATTTTGACTTGGAGCTTTGGATGTTTATATTAGTATAATTTTATGTCTTTATCTTAGCCCATTGTGACGTAATAAATCTATCTTTTTTGGGGGTGGAGTGCGCGTCAGGAGTGATCGCTGACGTCACGCAGCAATTACGAGTGAGAATATTGGAAGAGTATCTACAAATGGCAGATAAGAAAGCTCCATTACACGCAGATATAATCAGGACTAATGCAAGTAAGATTCTGAGCGTCGCCGGGCACCCAGATGGTAGATATAAGGACAACGATGGCTGAACTTTGGTTAAGGAATGTGGCCGGAATTATTTGGTATGCATAATCACAATCCTCTTTGGCCCATTGAGGGAGGGCCTGGGCCTGGGCCTACCGGGGTCGTGAGGCTAACCACTCACTACGCCACGCTGTTAATTCCACAAGGAGTGATTGAAATCACGTGGTGTGACGTCATCAAGAGCCTGACCAAGAATGCCAATTACCTGACTTGATATCCATAAATCAGCCTCGCCGCGCGCCTCCATTTTTCATAAATCTCCAGCCCCTACCCTGGGGGGCGATATTGGCGAAGTGTCAAAAAAGAGAAACTGTTTACGATTGACCACCGTAAATTTCAGAGCACATGGAAACGGGTCGAGGGAACAAAATATATTTATATTTATACAATATTTTGAGGAGGATAACTCACTCCTGTGGACTGGTGGCAATCAAAAACGAGGATCGTGGCTCATTTCCTCCACAAACAAGAGGAATATCTTCTACATGATCCTGCAACACGCAACTCACCCTTCCTCCTCCCCACCTTCTAATAGCACAAACTACGGACATTGTTCATAAAGTGACGAATATAGGCTATAATAAAAACAAACATTTTTCTCTTTTCTTCTCTTTCGTTTTAGAAAAATACATTTATTAAATTCACCTTCATAATATTTCATTCATTAATAGGATTTAGTATCACAAAATTACAAGAATTTAGTAAAATATATCATTGTCATTTGTTGTTCGGTTCTAGAAGCCCATTGAGGTCCTGGGCCTACCGGGTCGACTGTGGACTGTCATCTTGCACGTGTCACTTTTACAGCTCAACCTTCCACCTTCAAAATATCAGTTTCAAACCAAAAGCATGCAAGTAAAAAACGAAACTCACATGGCCAGGTTTACGCAATTGACCCAAAAAAGAATCTATGATATAATATTTTTTTAATTTTAACCGTATTATTAATGTCTGTAAGTTTAAATAAGACAGAAAAAAATTATTGAAAGCTAAGAAACTATAATTTACACGTTTCGGTCCCGATGAGGTTGAACTGAAGATGCTCCACATGAGGACCGAAACAAGTAATCGTATTTCAGTTTGTTGTGTTCCGCCAACTTTTTGGCCTTTAATTTGCTTCTACAAGTTTGTTTGAAATGAGCCGCGCGGTGACTTGAAATTAGGAGAACAATTTAGGATTTTGGGAAATATTATCCATAGTTTAGTATTTCGGTTGAGTTGACACTGATTGGTTTAATAGAAGCAAAGGCTTATGTTTCGATATTTATTTTTATGATTATGTAAAGTCTGAGTTGATAAAAAAAATGGGTTACTTGAAGAAGGTCAAAGCAACTACTTGCAATCGTCTATAAATTTGATTATAAAAGACCTGTTTCTTATGGTTAAATTTGTTTAATTGAATTGTAATTGTCATCTCATCTCCTCTCCCCTCTCTCGCGGAACCTTAAATAAAAAGTTCCGTACATGTGTGACGTCATCTTTTATATCATGGACTTTGCACCATTGTCCTCCCCCGGAACCGTGGAGGACGTGCACACGGAATGGCTCTTATCACAGGGAGAAATCACGGCTGATTTGTGATCAGGCAACGCCTGGATTTGGGAATTTATTTTTCTGCAATTGGCACTCGTTACGGGGGACCCTTAAATTAGTCGCCATACGTCACGGAGGAGATAAAAGTCAGTAATCTCAATTCCTGCTTTCGATTTGAATCTAATTTTCCTCCGCGAGGGAAGAGAGAGAGAGGGAGAGAGACAGTGCCGGAGGACTGAGACGAGGAACGATATTTAGAGAAATCAATTTAAAAGAGTCCCTGAGGGATGTTGTTTTGGGCGCCGGAGGTAAACAAACCCTGACCGCGCCCTCTAATGTGTTTTTAAACGATCCGCTGGTCGCGTCAAAGGGTGGTTGAGGGGGAGGGGCTTTAATTTGGCGATGTTGGCAGCCGCATCCATATTCACAAGTTCGTGGTTCCGCCAGCAGGTGGCGAGGGCAAAAGCGTCATAGGGCCACACACGCTCGCTAAATATACATGAATCACGACCAACAAAATCTACAGCAATACATCCAAACGATAGAATTTTCAAAATATAAGGAGGAAAGTTGAGAATGGAGTCCAAGGTACAGCAGTTTCCATCTATAGTTAACATCCGGGACGAGGCTTCCATTGCTTGTGTTAAAAAAGATGAAACATCTTTAAATGAGCTGTTTTTATATTAATGTATGTGGGTGATGCCCGGGACATTAATGCTTAACTTTTAGTTAAGACGTGTGTGCTAACGTCGTCGTCGCGGCTGCACGCACGCAGCGTCCTTAGGGCGGGGCGCAAATTGTACCAAACATTACAGCGTTGCAAAGCTGAGAAAGGAGGAGGAACATTCACAGTCACAGCGTTGCCACGTGACGTCATCCAGACACGTGACCTTGCCGGGGGCGGCGGTTCACGTTAAACGCGTATCCAATTTGCACTTTACATTTATGAACTATTTAGGGCATTGAAATTGCTCCGCCGCGTAACAAACACACAGAGTATGGAAGCTGCGCGATTAATAATTATGCACATAGGCCGACTGCCGCCCCCGCCCCCGCCCCCCTGTAATAACGCCGCCGCTGTTAACCGCCACAACAAAGATGAAATAAACACGCGCCAATACAGTATCTGTTTTTATGGGAAATGGAAAAGGCATTTACGTGGGTGCGAATGATTGGTTCGGGAAACGCGCCACTTGGAAGTCACAAAACTAGGCTGGAGACTCGACGGCACACACCTGCCTCGTGACGTCATCGTGAGGACTGTTGCAGTGGCAACACTACAACAGGGAGTTGGACAACCACTGCAAGGACTACAGACAAGACGAGGACTGCAACAACAAACAACAAGTCTTGCTGTTAAACAGGCGATTTTAGGAGGTACATGTACTGGGGTCGAAGACCTTGGGCATACGGCGAGAGTAGTCCGCCGATCCAATTGCATAATTCGGCCAGCTGCCTCCTGAAACTCGGTGCAGACACGGAGAAGGGAATGCTGCGACTCGTCTCCCGTCATTCATGGGGGAAGGGCGTGAGAATATGATTCCTTTCCCATATTCCGTTTAATTTATTTCATCGTCTGCTGTGTATGAGGTTTGTCGCGCTGCGCCGCCCCCGGGCGACCCTTCACCAAACTCGCAAGTTTCCTTGGAATTCGTCCACGCTTTCAAGTTTACTATAAGTAAGACGTAACCGTGGCTGTTCATATTCAGGTGAGGCAGAGTTGTTGCGGCTCGTATTACGTATTCCGTTTGCTGTGGACACACACACACACACGGGCGTTGTTGTTGTTGTCGTCGACGTTTCAACCATGCCGTTTGTGTCCACACGTGTGTGCACTTTTAAAGCTGATAAATGACAGCAATACAAAGCAAGCTGTGGGGGACAGGGGGAGGAGGGGGGAGGAAGAGGGGGGGAACTTGTCCATAATTACGAGTCCACGCTGACGTCATACAAACGTGTCGCGTCATCTTCAGCGGAAGAAACTGTTTGTAACTCTCCTTTGCTGTGATCTAACAGCATTTTCCCTTCACCCCTCTAATCCTATCTCTAATTTTCTACTTAGTTACTTAGTATTACTGTAAAAGAAAATAATAGAAATTTTTTTTGAAGACCAATGTTTTATTTTTGTGAAGATAAGCCAAGGCCCTTTACAGATCTACTAGGAAACAGGCGAACGATGTTCTAATATATTTTCTTCAGGGTCGAGGTTTGAAGAGCAATGTATTAATTGGTATGGAAGGACGCTCGCCCTTTGTCCAAAGCTGCTGATGAAACGCTTTGATTGTCGTCTGTTCTGAGATACGATATGGCGGCCATTTGCATCTGCATGTGTGTGTGTGTGAGACACGCTCCAAACACGGGATCAACTAATAAGCGAGATCTGATTGCGGAGTCAAACATGGACAGAGAGAGATGAGCTGATCACACTGTGTGTGTTTGTCACACGCTAAGCTCGTCACACACACAGGAATCTCTTCAGTCACAACTGTTTTGTTAGTTTCGCTTTACACCGCGTGTTGTAAGAAATTGGACTCTTAATTTGGTTACAGGTGGACCAACCCCTGAGCAAACCTTACAGTCAGAAATTAGAAATCAATAACTACAGTTAATTATTTATTTAGAACGTAATTAGCCTGTTTTCTACAACAGACCTTCTTCTTGTATTTTGTTATTACAGTAATACTAAGTAATTAACTAAAAACTAGAGATAGGATTAGAAGGGTGAAGGAGGGGAGGGGAGGGGAGGAGGAGGTAGGAGGGTGAAGGGAAAATGTTGTCAGATCACAGCTGGATGAATATAGAAGGGAAGCACTGTAATATCAAGGGAGAGGAAAACTATGATAAGTAGTAGCTGTTTCCATCCTTTATTGAATGGGATTTACAAACTGAGATATTAAAATTTTTTATTTATTTATTTATTGGTCAACATAAACTCTGGAAGTATTTCCCTGCAGAGCGGACTGCGTATCGCTCTCCCCGCCTATTCTTGTCTCCTGGCTTTCCCTTTATGAGGCAGTAGACAGCCTTTCAATGTCCTCCACTTCTCTAACTCCCCAATTCCGGTTTCCCTCATTTTCCGGAGCTTTAAGCTGGCTTTCCTCATGTGTAATTCCCCACACACACACACACTTACATCGCCAGTTTGATGTGTATGGAAAATTTTGTTCCAGCCTATGTTTATCTCCGGCTCCTGGTCGTAACATCTTAGGAGGGAACCCAAAAGAAATGTGGAATTGTTTGAAGCAGTTAGAGCAACCGTCTTCCTCCTCTCTACCAGACAACATCAATTCTGGTTTTTGTTTTTATATCTAGGGAGATTTCGGTGTGAAATACTTACAGCGTCAAGTTCACCAAACTGTAAACTATCTCAAGGCTCGCTGATGAGAGAGAGAAACAACTCTTATGGCCAGAGAATATATGGAGTTATATGGAGTTTCGCTGGTTGACTTGCAAATACTCTGATTACTCTTGATTGAAGCGACATGTACGCTCTGCCAGAGATATTAGGCATCTCCTCACTTTTATCAGCACGCATCCCCTGACCAGGGAGGAAGGTCCCGTGGGAGGGAGATAATAATAGGGATCCAGGAATGGATCAGCGTCGCTGGCTGACCACCGACGACGACGACGAGCAGCAGACCGTAAATTTGTCAACAGTGGCAGGCGAGATAAAGCCACCCCCGGGCAAACTATGCGGATATTCCCAATATGTTGGGCGCCCAATTGAATCACAAACTCGGCGTTGGCGGAGGAATATCATCACCACAATAAAATAGACGAAATCGCGAAACAGCGCTGTGAACGTTTGCACCCTTCCTATAAAGGGGTGGGGGGTGAGGGGGCGGAGATATCAAAAAAACAACAACGACGTCACAAAACACCAAGGACTAAAGTACGCCGGGAGAAACTCCTACACTTCTGAAAAAGTCTTCAATTCCCTGTTTCATTGCAATTAATTAGTAAGATAATTCACGAGCTGTAACCATAAAAGAGGTCGCTGATTACCTCTCATGTAGACAGTAAATACAATCAGAAAAAAAATTTAAAAAAGAAATTGATTAAATGCAGTTTACAAATTTTTATAAAAATAATGGAAACGGACAAAGAAGCAAAAAAAGGTGAAACAAGTCAAAATTTTAGGTCATCTTCAGGTAAAGAGATTAACTTTTCGTCATAATTTCAGGCAAAAAACGTCTTTACAACAAATTAGAAATAATAATTTCCTTCCAATATAAATTATTCCGTTTTGCGTTAACTTGGTTAAAATAGGAATCGTGCTGCAAGGAGAGGAAATTAAATAGCCCTGCGACATTGAAGTGTTAGGGAGAGTCACGAGGATAAATGGCATGAGGAAGATGAGGTGATGGAACAAAGGCTGCTACTAGAGTAGAGTAGGATAGCAAGGAAGAGGAATTTACTTACGGCTAATATAAGTCTGTACATTAGGAAATAGTATAGGTGCAAAACGTGGACGACAAGAGTTGCAGAAATGAGGATAATAAAAGCCTCTGAAATGTGGTGCTGTAGGTGGAGGATAGGGTAACTAACCAGGAAGTTATAAACAGAATAGGGGAAGAGAGAGAACAATATGGAAGACTTGGGTTAATAGGACACGATTTAAGGAAAGTGTGGGGTAAGAAAAAAAAGAAGGACGCCAAGGTTAGGATACACTAAGAGTATAATTGACATGCGGTAGTTATGAAAAGGCTTGCGCAAAGTAGGTCGGCATGGATCAGACCACAACAGTTGAAATATGTGAAAAAAAACATGTAATGTTACAAGTTTTAAAAAATATTTATGGAATGATAAAAGAGTGAATATGTATTTATTCACTGCATTAAATGAAAATAATATTGTAAACTCCTTGAATGTATAATTTTACGATATAATGCAAAGGCACAACGACGTTTCTTCCACTACTTGAGGTGCTGCAGACGTTACAATGTCTTTGCAGATGTTTACTAACGCCTAATTTCATTTATAGCCGCCTTGTAACGTGACATACCTGACTGATCCGTCCAAGTGAGAAGGGGGTGGGTGGGGGTTGGGGGTTGTTCCGCCCCCACCCCCAAGGTAATGGCGCGTGGAATATGGCGTCACATTACAAGTCTCGAATATACGGCTACTAATAAAAATCCCAGGTAGGAGGTTCTTACTTAGGCTCAGCAAAATTTTCCGGTTAACGTTTTTGGTGAGGGAGGGGGGGAAGGGTCTTGTCGTAATTCAGACTTTATGCCGCTAGAGATCGCCTTATACATCAGGAGAAATTGAAATTTAAAACTGCCTTCTTCTCGGTGTCCAATTTCCGGCAGCAGATTGGGTTATATAGCACAGGGGGGGCGGGCCTTTGCCAAAAAGTAAAAAAAGAATATCCAATCATCATTACCTTCCCCTCCTCCTCCCTTCCCCACACTTGGTGTCGCTCAGACTGTAAAAATTATTAGTTTTCATTTTCCAGAGGCAGATCCTTATCCTGGCAGGCAGGTCCTTAACCGACCGAAAAGGAATTAGCACCTCCCCCGAAACAAAGACGTCCGTCGCTCTCAGAAGCAATTAAGTTTAATTACATTTCCGGCGGCGAGCGGCAAAATTAATAAATCAGTTAAAATTAGGAGGAGGAAGAGGCGAGTGGAAGATCCACTCAAATGAGGCGGAAAGAAAGACAAGAATTTTGGAGGGTTTTTTGGGGGTAACAACTAGTGCCCGTGGTGTATCTTATACATGTCAGGTGAGGATGCTTTACCGCAGGACCACATTCAAGCCCTTTACTGGGGTTTCCAAACCTTCTTCTGACTCCCCTTGCAGTCTGTTTCCCTTTACCTTTCCTTCATCGCCTATTTTGCTTGGTTGCGCATGACTCTTCTTCCTCTTCTGCATCAACTGCCCTTATCAGGAAATAAATAAATGAATGCTAGTTTAACTTTGGTTGTGTAATCTTTCCCTTCATTGTCAGTGTGATGGGGGAAAGTAAGTGGGTTCCCTCACACGTAGTTTTTAATTTCAAAAGAAAAGTATTATGGGGCCCAGGATAATGTTTTACCGTAAATGTAAATTAATATAAAATATAATAAAGCGTGTATACTTTGATAAACTTTTTTTTGTTCAAGCTGAGTCCTTTTTTTTCTTGTATAAATTCCTCTGGGGTTTCCAACCGGGTCAAAGATTTTAACAGTGACGTTTCGATGGCGCCATCATCTTCAGACTCAAGTGTCAAACATTTATATAAATGCTTACCGAATTTGACCCTTGAGTCTGAAGATGACGGCAGAGCAAGCCATCGAAACGTCACTGTTATAATCTTTGACCCGGTTGGAGAAACCCCAGAGAGGAATTTGTACATGAAAGCCATTCTCCGTGGCTCTAGAGGCCGTTGACCAGGGGCCTGGGCCTACCGAGTCGACTGCGGACTACTGTCATCATCTCGCACACACGTGGTCAGTGCATCCGTCCTCCAGCAGCAGTCTCAATCCCCCCGGTCATTTCGAGTATTAAAATGCTTGAGGTGAGAAGCTGTTCCTTGAGCACTCAAGTTGATAATTGGTCCTGAGGATCCCTCGACTCCTTCACCACTCGCGACTGTTTTAAATTCAGACCCGAGAGAGATATGCTCTGTATATATATATATATATACACCCACACGTTCCTTGTTCTCTCACGTCCACAACACTCGTTAACATACATTTAGTGACCCTGAACAGACATTTCTCTTATAAAAAAATATATATATAACAGCACAACAGAGGAAACAAAAAAAATATGAAATATATACTTCAGAAAAATATAAAGTTATTCACCCAACTACCAGAAAAAAAATAATCAAAAAAATCTATGGCCCACAACGTTTCTGCATATTCAGAGAACATGTACTTTAAACATATTAATTGAAGGTCAAATTAGAAAGTATTTCTGAGAAGAAAGACAAGAATGGAAAACTGTCAACAGGACCAGGGAATGGAAGCCAGGACGTTGCTCTACCAACTGAGCTAATCCGACTCCATTCCCGTAATCCTAACCTAACCTAACCAGTTCACAATCCTAGGACATTGCTTAGGTTTACAGAAAAGGAGTCGGATTAGCTCAGTTGGTAGAGCAACGTCCTATTCCCCGGTCCTGTTGACATTTATTCCATTCTTGTCTTTCTCCTTAAAAAAGAAATAAAATATGAAAGATATAAAGTTATTCACGCAAACTACCAGGAAAAAGAATCTATGGCCTTACAACGTTTCACCATATTCAGAGAACATGTATATTAATAGAAGGACAGATTACAAAGTGTTTATCCAAGTGATGTGACGTTTCGTCGCTCAGCTGTCGGGAGGGGGAGGGAGGAGGACAAGGACAACAGCCACGGAGAGGCTGAGCTGCTTCAGGGTTGCAGTGGAACATGACGCGCAACGTCGTGGCCGGTCAGTGACGCCAAGACCAAGCCCACGTGACGTTCACCCGCCATCTTGTCGAGTGAGGGGGAGGAAAGGGCCGCGACTTTACCTCGCAAATTCCTAGCTTCCATATTTATGGCATTATTACGTCCAAGTTTACCTTCTCTCGCCTTCTTTATTATTTATATGATATTATTCAGATTGGAGGCGGCTGCTGTTTAATATTAGCCTCGCGACATCGCCTCATTGCCTATTCCCTCCTTCCTTCAACTTGAGAATGTTTCCAACTTCTTCGCCTTTTTTAGTGAGACGATGTAGAGGGGAGGGAGGAGAGGGGAGGGAGGTTCCTCACTAATAATATAGATTACGTGACGCGTATAAATTAATTCCCAATATTAAGCAATCTGGACGAGGCTCACATGGAGGCGATGTTGCAAGAAAACACAGTGAAGTCGATTACGGTTACTAAAGTCTCTTCCTTTGGTTGGGGCGCAGATGGCCAAAATAAAAATAATTACTTTATGAATATTGTAATTTGTTAATAATAAAAGTGATTTTTAAACGTCAAAGTTATTTATTTGCGCCCCGGACCTTCCCCCTGTTAACTATATACTCTATATTCATTAATATATAATTTTGAAATGCGTGTCCTCATCCGTGACGCAGGGACACGCGATGACGTCACCGCCCAGGGAATCCCCCTGGAGGCCGTTAGATTGCTAGAAATGATGCGCGGCCATCTTTATGTAAGGGGAGAGAGAGGAGAGAGAGGAGAGCCTCGCCTCGCGTCAGGATAAATGTTGAAAGGAGGAGTCGAGTGTGAAGCGCTGCTTGCTTATCAATTCATACGGCAGTATCGGAGTTACTATTTAACGAAGGGAGGCAGTTTTGGCCCCGGGCCAAGCACAGCGCCGCTCCTCGCCTCCTTGTCTCAATTATTAAAGGCTAACAGCAGCAGGAGCCTTAAATACCATCACAAATCTCTCCTCCAGCAGCTGCAGGGGACGGGGGAATAATTCAGATAATTCAATAGGTTTTTTATTTTGACATTGCAGGACTAATTTTCCGTGTTGCCTCCTAACCCTTTGGCGCCGGATGTGGCCCGCGGGTCGGGGGTTGCCTGCCGTTGGTCCTGACTCCTGAATCGCGATCCCCAAGATAATTTTACCCTCCTCGGTCACCTGTCAGTCCTCCGCCCAAGCTTAACAGGGTTCCCCGTCGAATGTCGACCACAGAGGCCGAGGTGCACAACTTTGCCTCTCCCGCCGCTCCCCTGACGGAATTCATAATGGAGGCAGGCTGCTGCAGTGTCACCAACTGGAAATAAAATACGGAGGAGCGCCGCCGACAAACTTTAAGTTGGCAAGTCTTTCTCCTTGCCGCTGAATTATAAGGCAAGTTCCTCGAGGGGAATGAGAGGCCAAATAAATTACTGTTGCTCTTATTCTCCTTCTCACCCACAATCCTCAACTTGGCTGCGAAATTCCAAAAATAACAAACAAATTAAATCACCGTCGTCACTGTCAAAATACCAGAGCCCTGAGCTTGAAGCCTCGCCCTCCACTTTAGGATTGACCCACTCACTGATCGCAGAATGGAATTTCATTTTCTGATATCTAAATAAAAACCCATTTTATGCTTGCGTTTCGCCGAATAAACTAAAAAAAATAGTCAGGAATTTTTCGTCTTAATGTAAACAGAAATTAGTCCAGTGACGTTACATACACGACTCCCTCAGTCAGTGAGGGATTTCTTCCTCGCCCTCGCACTCTCTGGTCCTGTTGAAAGACGAGTTGAGGTCAGCAGGTTCCTCTCATCTGAATTTCGGATTGGGCGCAGGTGTCGACGCAGTTGCTCTATAAATTGCATCTCGCCCCCTGCCGGAAAATGGCTGCGCATCCATTATTGAAAGAGGAGGAAAGCGTGCGGAGCGTAGCATAACAGCTGCAATTACTAAAGATGTGCACTTCAACAATATATATATATAGAAAGCTAAATCTGAATACGGGAAAGGAGAAAAAGTAAAGCCACTACGGTTTGCCCACGATATTGTAGCATTAGGGGAGCCACAAACAGTAATAAGAGGAACAGTACCACGTTAAGGTTAATAGACCACGTTTTGAGAAACGAGGGTCTTAACTTTAGAGGGAGGCTAAGGATGGAATACGCTAAGGAGGTTAGGGAGGATGCGTGGTAGCTATGCGTAAAGGAAAAGGCTTGCGAAAGCTATGTTAGGATGGATGGCGCCAACAACACTCACAAGATAAAGGAAGAGTAATTGGCTTTCATGAGGATGTCCTGTCGGAAATTTCAATTCCACAGAGTCTAGCTGCCTGGCCTCCACAGATATTACACAACAAGAGACTGCACAGAGATTATACACTGATCAAAGTTACTTCAGTTCAAGAATACATTTTTTATGACATTAAGTAAAATAAATAAGGAAGCTAATTTAAGTAACACTTTTCTGTCATTAAAAAAACAACGTTTATCCTTTTTTTTGTAAATTTCTTGAGGTAACTCGACACAAAAGATACAAAATCAATATTAATTTTCAATGCACGAAAAAGTTTTTTGTTAAAATATTACGTATTATTTTCAATAAAGTAAAATAAGTAACAGCCATTTTTAAAAATGGATAATTGTTTATTTAAAAATATATTTGTGGTTATTTTAGCAGCAGGGTGGAGAGAATTGGGCAGCAACCAGAGGGTCACGTGATAGGACCATCCCCGATGTTCACACCAATTTAACGGTAATTATAATATTAAATTCGCAACCATGTAGTCCTTAAAAACAAATTCCAGACTAAATAAATAATTTCCTCGTCCAAGTAACCCCAACGGGCCAAGGACCTTAAAAAAATATTGATAATTCCCTGCCTTGATTTCTTTCTCTCGAGCCTTGTATTGTGTTTGAACAAAGTGGGAAACGTTCGTTCGTTTATCTAAAGCTACTCCCTCTGTGATTGGAAATATCTCTCTCTCTCTCTCTCTCTCTCTCTCTCTCTCTCTCTCTCTCTCTCTGTATTATTCAGAGACCTTTGACTTTTAATTGCGTCCACGAATTTTCATCAAATCACACAATAGAAAGTCCAAATTAAATCCTTCCCCCTATTTTCGACTCTTTGAATTTTCATTTCAATGTCGTTGCATGTGTTATGACGATGCCAAGTGAATTGCTCCCGTGATGTTTTGTTATCTCCTGGAGAATCTGTCAGAGAGATGCCACTGTGACTGTTGACGTTTCGACCCCGGCCTCAGCCAGCAGCATTCAATCTGAGATGAGTGGATTTACATTCATCACCCGCAAGACACTGCTTAATGTGGGTGGTGTGAGGAGGAGCGATTCCCTCTTGTTTTTCAAGTGCGTCACAGGGGAAGGGGAGAAGAGCCAGTGAGTGTCCTAAGACTCATCCACGCTAATCTATCTTGCGCAAGCCTTTTCATTCACTCGAAACTATCTCATGCCACATCCTCCCTACCATCCTTAGCGTATTCCATCCTTGGCCTCCCTCTCCTCTTTAACTTTGCTCAAATGCTAATTTTTTTACAAGACTCTAATGTCCCTATTAATCTATCCCTTCAAAGTCCTCCATATTGTTCCCTCTTCCCGTTGGAACATAATTATTAGTGATTAACTACTAAATCTAACAATTCCCCTTCCCAATTCCATTTTTGGCAGCGAGAAACATCCTTATATTTTCCACTTAACGAATGCGGGGTTCATACATCTTGGGAGGCGTACAACAGCACAGGCGAGGAAGGTTTCCGCTAAATAAATACAGCTAATATAAGTGTGAATATTAGGAACAGTTGGTATGGAGCGTGGCGTTGTACATGCGGGAAGGAGAATGAGAATAGGGTGGATAGAGAATCACAAACACAATAGGGGGAAGAGCGGACAATATGATGACTAAGAGTGACAGGCACGAGGCTCTTAGCACTAGAGGGAACAGAAGAGGATGGAATACGCTAAGCAGATTAGGAATGAGGGAATGAAGAGGCTTGCGCAGGGTAGGTTACCGTGGATGAGGCGAGTCTCAGAGGTTCCCGTGGGAAAGTAACATCCTGAAAGGACGCTGTGACGTCAGCCTGGACCAACCCTCGACTTTGGCCGCTCGTAATATTTACATAAATATAAAAAATAACTAAGAGCGTCGGTGTACAGTAAGCAACGCTTCACTTCATCCCCTAAATATTGAAGATGTTCCTAATAAGCGTCTGTTAATCCGCTGGGACGCGATGCGTTCGTTGCCTTTGCAATCGTAAAAAATTTCAACCAACTTGTTACTCGAGCTCCATTTATTAAAAGGAATTGGACGATATCAAAATAGGAAATCCTGTCTGTAGAGTAGAGTAGAGTAGAGTAGAGTAAGGATCATTTCAGAGTCGACGTCTACTTGCAGCACAAAGCCACATTCGCTCGCACAAACTCGCTTAATAACTCCGCCGCCACATCTGCCAAAACTCAACACCAGATCTCTCTCTCTCTCTCTCTCTCTCCTTCCCTCTCTCTCTCCCTGTGCAGATTAAATTCAAAGCGTCGGTGGTGGCTGGTGACGTCAAGGAGCAGCGTCGACGCTGTTTACAAACTACAGGTAGACCTATTACAATAAGTGAGAATATCCTCATAAGGACAATCCTACGTTCAGAAATCGATAATGGTGTCCGATTATAAGAGCAAACGCGGCGCCCGACTTGCCGCTACTCTTCTCTGCGCAACATATATACATTTATCTATTGAACAAAAATAAGTTTTTTTTGTGTGTGACAACATGAATGTCACAGCAAGTGACACAGGAAGGGCTGACGTCACGTGACGCGTTATCCAAGCATGTGGTCCGTCTCTCGCTGGAAGACGACAGGAAAAGAATAAATGTTTGCGGCGGAGGAGAAGAAGGAAACAAAAACCGACGCCAACCCCATTTTTGTCGACCGGATCTGATTACTCTAAGAGGATTGGGGTGAGGGAGGGCGTCTCTCCCTTGCAGAGGACAGAGGGAGGAGGAGAGAGAGTAACCTGCTCCAGAACATGGAAACGGGGTCAGTTAAATCACACTATATGATAATTAACTTCTGCAGGACGTCATAAAGAAACACATCTCTCTCTCTCTCTCCCTCTATCCTTTCACAGCCGACCGACGAAAGATTAACTGGGCGCAATTGTAGAGGAAGGATCCTTTGTGGATTGCCCCCGAGGAAATAACTGACACCGCCAGGAGAAGAACAGACAGAGAGGGAAAACCAACCTTATAATTACTAGCTCGAATAATTTACTTTTCAAAAAAATATACTCGGCGGCGGATAAAGGCCAAACACATCCCTGGTTGTTATTAACAAGCTCTCAGAGAGAGAGAGAGAGGGCCTCGGCCTACAGGGTAGACTGCGGACGACACGTGAATCCACTCTGTGGGCGTGTCACGTGTTGACGTCACTAAAGTGTCCGACATGTGTTACGTCACGCAGATGACATCGACTTGCGACATATCACAGTAATATCATCCACTGCAAGGAGGACCGAAAACATAAATATAGAATTTGGAACAGAAACGTATTAAAAATACTCATATTTTACTATTTTTGTTATTTAAAAAAAACATGTAATATTGTGAATAAGCAATTGTTGGGTTTGCACGCGGGTTAACTTGATAATGCCATCGAAACGTCGTGGCTTAAACTCCATTCAACAATATATACACCGGGGAAAACCTTCCACCTTTAACATGTAATGTTAGTTTACATGGAGGGAGGAGAAATGCTTCCTCTTCCATAAAATATACCTTTCCATTCCATTCCATTCCAGTCGATATACGAGACACGACGCACTACTCCTAACACCTTACAAACTAATTGGGAGGTTTTCTTTGCAACACAGGAGCGCAGCCATTCCTCCAGGCAACACCTCGACCTCTGCGCAAGCCTTGTCATTACCTTCAAACTACAACACACACCACAAATGTCTCTTATTACTCCCTTCTAATGCTAATCTTACAACGCCCTCAAGTCTTAAAAGGTTAATTATTAATCTATCCCATATTATTCGCTTTCCCCCCTATCCTGTTTAGAACTTTATACGAATCCAAAAATTTACTTTTTCAATAAAGTGGTGATAATCTTTTCAACCTGACAACCTTTGAGGTCCGCGACCCCAGCACATGCACCTTACACGAGGGGAGAGAGAGAGAGAGAGAGAGAGAGAGAGAGAGAGAGGCAACCGTCCACGTCACATAACCTGTAAACTGATTCCAGACCAAAGAATGATTGGACGCTGATGGACCATCAACACGCACGTAATTAATAGATCCGAGAGCTGAGCGATGGCGGACGAACATTATGCAAATGCCTTTGTTCCGACATTAAGTGACTTAACCTGATTCCCTCCCGCCCAAAACAGTAAGAAAGTCAAACAGCTTCACAGGAAAGTAATCAACGCGGCAAAGCAAAAAGCGAATAAATAACACATACAAAACAATTATTAATTAAATTATTCATTTAACAAAATAAACATAAAAAGAACCATTGACAGTTAGGAAGGAAGAAAGAAAGAACAGGACACAGGAAAAATAAAACAATTATGGAGCTGATAAAGCAGAAGAATAAACAATCAATCAGGTGAGAGTAAACATCTTACTCCAGTTTGCTTTTTGTAACCTGAGAAGAAATGAAAAGGGAAGAAATAACAGACACTGAGGCAGAGAAACAAACAAAGCAAAAAGGCAACTAAAGTAGAACAATCTATTGGCTTTAATATTAATTAATTAACCTTGAATGCGTATCATTTTACCCCCAAAAAATAAGACAAATAATTACTCAAGCGGGCGGAGAACCAAACAAGTACATGCTTATCGAAATTTAATATATTGGAGGGAAACTCCCCTTTAATGGTAGAGGAAGGGTTTTCTTGGTGGCGCTGCTGTAGGTGGAGGAAAGGGTGACTAACCAGGAAGTTATGAGCAGAATAGGAGGACTTTGAAGGGAGAGATTAGCAAGACACGAGGCTCTTAGCATTAGAGGGAAGAGGGAGGACAAGGACGTACTACGTTAAGCTGATTACGGAGGATGCGCGATGTGATAGTTGATATGAAAAGACTTGCACAAGATAGGTTAGGAATGGAGGGTTTACCACAACAGCAAAAACACACGTGCATTTTAAAAATCATTCATATGTCGGGAAATTGTCTGTTTAACCTAAGAAGAGCACGAGGGAAATGAGTGGAGAATCTCTGCGTAAGTTACGTCACTGTTTCCAAACACTCAGAGATATTGTCATTTCTCTTGGGGAAAGAAAGATGATGGTGACGTCACAGGCAGTGGGGTTCTTTGCAATTTTGAGGCAGTGCGTGTGTAGACTCTTTGCCCTCGCTCTCTCTCTCCCTCCTTCCCTCCCTTCCAATAGACATTATCCAAAGTATTTTCTTCACGGCGTGATAAATATTTGTTAAGGTAAACGTCTGGAGTTTTTGACCGCGATGCAAGGATAGATTTAATTAAAGTTGGAGGTTTTTCTGAAGCAGGTTTACCCTTCCCCTCTCCCTCCCCTCCCCTCCCCACCCCATCCACTCTCCTTATTTACGGCCAAGGGATGGATTCCAAAAACAACATAAAACTCAACCTACGTCGTAACAGTTTTATGTTTCTTTTAGTTAACTTTATTAATTATAATTTATTAAAGTAGTGGTAGTAATTCCCCTGCCAAAGATGTTGTTAGTTGTTGCTCCTGTATAAAACCTCTGGAAACCTCACGCACATATCTCTGGACCTTACCTTAAACAACAGGACAATTAACCACAACAAATTTGAAAATCGAAATTAAATTGTTACAGTTTTCGTAACTATTGTGACTGATTAAAAGAACCAAAAAAATATTATTATTATTATACTGAGTAAAAGTCAGTCTCCTTGAATAAATTTTGACAACGAATTAATTAGGTTAGTTTTTTAAATTGAAATATTAAATATTCCAAGGTTTCGTCTTGTAGTAATCTAAGAAGAAGAAAGAAATTATCTTTGGTGAAGGTTGGCTTAACGACGTCTTTGGGATACGAGTGGAGCATCTTGGAGGACAAGTGCTTTGGAAGGAAAAAACAACCAAAAACCACAGCAATTGATAGCCAATACACGACAGGTTATATATATATATATCATTGTACGTCTGTGAAACTGGATTTATAAATAATAATAACAATTTAGTTTAATTTCCCACACAAAATTATTATCATTTACTTGTTCAGGTAATGATTCAGCTTGAATCCTCATCATTATTCATTTCACACATTTCATTTTCGGCCCAAGCGAGGTTCCCGTGCACAAGCTAAATTTTTACCTGAACATGTCTCTAATGACGGAAGAAACGTTGAAATGTTTAAATTTTCAAAGAAAAACCTTACAAAGAGGTTGAATCAAGTAATATTTACTTGTGAGATAAACTGCAAGTGCAACGTCACCAACAGAAGCTCGTAAGAAAACTACGAAGGTGAACTTGATTCAAATATGATTCTCGGGTGGCTTTAAACCCGGGTAACACAGCGTTTCGACGGCATCGTCATCGGGTAGACTATCCACCTGATGACGATGGCGGAGCTTGCCGTCGAAACGTTGTGTTGAAACCAACCCGAGAATTACATTTGTAACTGGAAGTTGGTATTCTCACTTCAAAATTTACAATAAATAAAAATACGGGCCAATTCATAACTTTATCGCTATTATTTTTATTCGTCTCGTCAGGCGCTGGAAACAAGATGTTTAGTGGTCGATCCTCACGAGAAGAAACGTGCGAAGGCTTATAAAGGGTGAAAGAAACCATCTTTCGAGTTGCGCGTTCAAAAACGGAAAGGAATTCGCTTCAGAAAACAATTTGGACTTGGTTTATAATTTTAAAAAAAATGGTAACAAGTTGTCTTTACTCTTCCATTTCACCACAACAATGAAGTGAGACTCATTTGTTCCGTAACTGCGATGTAATGGAAGCGATTACACTAAAACCAGAGATAAAAGACGCGAAACATCTTTAACGAAACTAATTTTCAAAAATAAATTTTTAATTTTTGTTTATATATATATAAACATTTTGGTACATAATTGTAGAAATGAGATGAATTTTCTAATAAAAAAATTTTTTTTAGAAAATAATTTCGACAGCAACATTATCATCCAAAAATCCTTTGAATGAATAAAATTTCAGAAGGACACAAATATAAATATTATTATAATCGCTAAATAACACAGTTGCATGAAGACTGTAGGAAAGAATTTTTTTCATTTAAAAATAAAGGACATGAAAAAAATTTTAACACACACATATAAAAAAATTATTCCAAATAATATTAGTTATAAGAAATAATTTGAAAATTCAATTTTTTTTTGGTGTAGAGAAACGCGAGTCGTCAATACAGCAAGTGTTAGGATGTACTGAGGCCGCTTTATATTAGGAAAATAATTACAAGAAAAGAGTAAAAATAGCAAGCTTTTTTTTATTTAAACGATTGCGGCATAAATTTATCGATTGATACTTAAAAATTTATGAGGAAAAAACTACACCCTAAAGTGGAAAATAAATTAAGAGAATTGTTCGTATATTGGAATGTTGAAGAGAAAGAACGCGGTAGGTTATCAGTTATTGATTAGAAAATACCGTAATTTAAACCGTTTTGGACGATAGAAAAAATTTAGAAAATAAAGGAAAATAAAAAAATTTCATAGTTCTTATAAAATTGAATTTCAAATTATTACATATAACATAAAATTATTTTTAGAACACCAATAACAAGCACAAATGTTGCAATGATCAAGTCTTTAAATTAATAACATTAAGGAAATTAAACAAATAAATTGTAACGTTGATATAGTTGTATAAATCTATATAAAAGGATGGGAAAACTTTCACTAAATTGCAAAAAATGTCAACGATAAAAGCTATAAATTAATTACAAACATCTCTGAAATGAAGGGAAAACTGTTAATTAACTACAATTTTTAAATTAATGTGGCTGTAAAAATCTATTTAAAAGGAAGGGAAAACTTTCACTAAATTGCAAAAAATGTCAACGATAAAAACTATAAATTAATTACAAATCTCCGTGAAAAGGAAGGGAAAACTGCTAAATGTCTTTAAATTGCTACATTTTATTCAAATCTGTATATAATGAAGGGATAACTGTTACGTAATTACGAATATTTGAATGATAAAGTTTGTAAATTGAAACTTTTATTCTTAACATTTCAATAATTTAATATTTACGGCGCATTAAGTTTGGGGGCTAACACTCATGTTTAAAGGAAAAGGCGGGCGCAATAAGTCAGCATTTATCACCATTATTATATTCAAAAGCAACGTCGTTTCGTCTCCCTTCTTTTGAGACTTCCTCGGGCGTAAAATTTTAACAGTTCAATCCTCGACTCAATCAGCCCAAAAGGATTACATGAGAAGTAATTACATGCATTACTTGTGAACAATGGTGAGGAAGTCTCAGACAGGGAGACGAAACGACGTCGCGTTTTGAATAAATAGTGATAAATTCATATTCTGGCTTGTTGCGCAGTCTCGTTGTTTCCTGGAAAGAATAAAAAAACCCATAACAGAAAATTAGACGTGACTTACCTTTGAAGCACACGCGGGGTGGAAACAGCCCAGGGATGGTGTGCTTGACGTCATCACTCACTCCCTCACTGCGATAATTAGGGAAAACACGCACACGATCGACGACGTCACAGTTCAGGTGTAATTACTTCACAAATGTAACGCTAAGGGACGCGCGACCGTTGGAATTGCCCGCGCGCTACAGAGAGTCTATGCACACGACCCGAAGATATGCCACGTCACAGATGTGTATGCGTAGTTACCTCAAGAATAATTACAATTGATTTGAACAGAGATGACATCGCTGTAGTAATTAATTATAATGATGTAACGCGATCTCTAATTAATTAGTGCTTCGACATAATTATTACATGGACCGAAATCTCGTAACAGTTATTTAATTAAATAAGAAATAAGAAACTCCTCAACAACTCTGACGATTACAACTTAGGTTTCCCTGACTTTAAAATTTACAGTAAATAAAAAGACTTGGCCAATGAGTCAGCATTTATAAATTTATCACCATTTACACAAAAGCGACGTTTCGTCCCCTTTTCGAAACTTCCTCAGTCGTGTAAAAATTTAGCATTTTATTTATATTTACTCGTCCGCCCGAAAAGGATTATTGAATGTATATGTTATAGAATTACGCGAATAACATGTGAAGAATTCTCACAAAGGAGACGAAACGTCGCTTTTGAATAGATGGTGGTAAATTTATAAATGCTGACTCATTGGCCCAGTCTTTTCATTTACTGTAAACGGAAACATGATTCGACGTGACTTACACGGGGGAAACATCCCGGGGTTGGTTGATGTGATTGACGTCACTCACTCACTGCGAATTTTAGAAAACACGCACACGATCGACGACGTCACGTGACGTCTACTACGGGTAATTACTTCACAAATGTCGTGAAACCTTTCGCAAGTAACGCTAAGGGACGCGCGACCGTTGGAATTGCCCGCGCACTACAGAGTCTATGCACATGACCGGAAGATATGCTACGTCACAGATGTGTATGCGTAGTTACCTCAAGAATAATTACAATTGATTTGAACAGAGATGACATCGCTGTAATAATTAATTATAATGATGTAACGCGATCCATGTAACGCTTATTACATTCATCTATGAACACAAAATATCTCAGAATTTATTTATTTATTTAAATACGAAATAAGAAACTCATCAATAACTCTGACGGTTACAACTTAGATTTCTCTGACTTTAAAATTTACATTAAATAAAAAGACTGGGCCAATGAGTCAGCATTTATAAATTTATCACCATTTACACAAAAGCGACGTTTCGTCTCCTTTTTGTGACTTCCTCACAATTCTTCACACGTAATTCTTTCACATGTACATTCAGTAACCCTTCTAGGGCGGTGGAGTAAATGTGAATAAATTGCTGAATCTCGGAAAGGAGACGAAACGTCGCTTTGTGGCTATAATTATAAATTCTGACTTGCTGGGCCAATCTTTTTATTTGTTGTAAATTGTAAAGTGAGAAACCTATTTTCTTATCTTATATTTGACTGAACAACTCGAGACGTGTGAGGTTAGGTCCGTCTTGAAACGACGGCTCGCGGAATTAATACATTGTGTGTGTCCGGCATTACGCTGCTGTCAAAGGAATAATCCTGTGATAAATTACCTCCGCCGCCGCCATTGTGCGTAACATAACCTCACCCAGTGGCCTGAAGAATAATAAATAGCGAGTTGTAATTCCGCCGATAAAGGGGTGGAGGGAGGGGGGAAGGGGAGGGGAATTTATTACACGCAGTTAACCGCGCCAAAGATGCTACAAAACAGTCACCGCGGCGGAAAAATATTCCTCTTATTCCATAGCATTTAATTATTTTTTTCTAATAGAATATCATTGTCCACATCAAACGTTTTTTAAGAGGTGGGCCAAGGGAAAGCAGAAAGATAAATATTTAGGCGTGCAAATATAATTTTTGTTTTTTGAAATAACAAAATTCTTGTATTTTTGATACTGAATCCCCTTGTTAATGATTATGGAGGGGGAAAGTGACTAATGAAACTGTCTGTGTCCGCTTTGCTCAAATTAAAAAGAGAGGAAAAAGCGTGTGTTAATTTTTCCTTTTTTACTCGTGATATTCATGGGGCGGGAGGGGATGCTAGGGTAGGAAGGAATTTAGTTACTGTCAATAGATGGCTGAAAAATTGTTGGGGGGTTAGTGGGGGTCAGGTGATTCGCCATGAGAATTTAGAAGTTCTCAGTAATAAATAGAAGGAAACATGCGAGGCAGTGTATAAAGCCTTATAAGGGAGGGTGAGAACCACACACAGGGGCCTGGGAAAGAAAATAACAAACCATCATCTCACTACTACAGCAGCGGCGACAAATTATATTCCTTGCCTCCTGCAGGACTTAAAGCACTTTAGGAATAGGCTAAGGAAAGGAGAGTGAGTAGTTTTATTTTTAGGATGAGTGAAGTGATTTTTGTTTTCTTTTTCAGTTAAAAAAAACTACACTTCAAAATTATTCCTTAGTGTTAACTTTTCGTAATTGTATATAGCCTCGGGGCAAACAGCAGCCAAGTAAGGAATAATAAGTGAGATTCTCCTCCATCTTTATACAATTTTCCTGTAAGACCAACGGGAAACCCCTCTAAAGTAAATAATTAGGTTTCGAGTGTCTGTTGTGATTGAAATGGAGGCCATTAGCGACTCTGCGCCAAGCAATTTCGGCTGTTTGACATAGTGTTTCCCTCTCCCCTCCCCTCTAGGAAATTGAACTCCTCTCTCAAGTTATGACGTCACGTGTGCATTGTGTAGGCGTGTGATACAACCCCTTTTATTGGGTGTCATGAAATGCGAAGCCCCTGTGAATCACTGCGCCTTGTCTGCATATAGATCCCTTCTCTTCCCCAGCCTCTCTCCAAGCCTAATACCGTAGAGGTTTTTACCTTTCTTCATCGCCTGTCAGATGCAACAATAGTTACTTAAATTCAATTTGTGACGGTTTATTATGCTATAGTCTTTGTTACTCTGATATTTGGACTCTTCTTTGTTCATAATATTTCAGCCTGGCTTGAATACTGACGACGACGACAAGGGCTGCTAGAAACGTCTCATTTGATTGCACTGCCCGTTATATATAATTAATATATCTTCTCTCTTTAACCCCTATACCTCCTTCCCCCTCTTCTCTCCCAAATATATATATATATATATATATATATATATAAAGTCATAGATGGGCGCAGAGTCACCTTCACACCTATTTTATGTTACGGGGTCAAAGACCTCGCAAGAGTTGCCCATCATCGGCCAAGTGCCTCCTGAAGCTGGTGGACAGCCACACAATGCTACGAGTTTTCCCCCTGGTGAAACACCACCGCTCAATTCCCTTCCTATGCTATTAAAGGGGAGTAGTTGCCTGTTTCAGGATCTCTCACCCTCACGTAACCTTCCAATATATTTGAATGTTGTTTGTTGTGATGATGATGACGCGTGTGCGTTGTTTGAACTAAGTCGCTGTTGTAAATAATTTCCCCCCTCTTCCTTATGGTAATGTATGGTGAAGAGCGAGCGCCGTGAATAAGAAGCTGATTACAGACCTCGGCGTGGATAACTAAAGGCGGAGGTGAAATAAAATATGAAGATTGCGTCCCGGCATTTGAAATTGTAATGCGGACATCTTGCTTCGTTCCCTCGTCCTTGTCAAATACAATCACCCTTAGAGCTGACAAAGGGTTCAGTTATGCGTCCATAAGGACGTTGACCAGGAGCAACTCTCTAAGGAGATCTACCGAAAAAAATTAGATACATTTCCAAAATCTGTGCTGTGTGCAGATGATACAGTGCTTGGCTTTCAGTTCCTCATAACTAGCAACCTGCCTACTATGTATTCCATCCTTGGCCTCCCTTCAGAGTCCTCCCCGTTCTCTTAAGAACTTCCTCGTTGGTGGTTCTATCCACTCCCGTCTGCGATAACATATTGAATCCAGTGCTTGGATCATTTTAAGTCAATCGCACGTCACTTAATTTTGGTGAAATCAAATTTTATGCAACTCCAAACGACCAATGCAAACCTTGTAAATAAGAATCTTAATGGCGGGAGTTCCGCAGGGTTCAGTTATGCGTCCTCTATTATTTATAATCTACAAAAAAGATCAGGGGTAATGGGAACAATATGCAGGACGTTGACCATAAACTATGTGTACTAAGTTTTTTTTGGACTTTCTGCAGACAATTGGAAAGTTTATATTGATCGACTGTACGCAGCTTCTTATCCTGTAAGAATTACAAACAACAACATTAGTGGATATAATGCATTGGACAACATTTCAAAATGTGAATGAATAACAACAAATAACTCAAATTTATAAATCTTCATAATTGTTCCTCTCTAAATAACATTGATAATATAAACGATTACAAACTAGAGGTTTGGACAGACGTTCATAGTAATACTCGACATGGTTTTAGGCTGGACGCAGAGCATACGTGATGACAAACATGTTCTCTTGTTGATTTGAGTTCATTAAACCTTTAAATAGTAGCACATTGCATTGACTCCTCCATTCGCCACTTGTATGTATGATATTTCAACGTTGATGTACGTGAGCGACAAGCTTAACGTCACGAACCATTTGCCAAGGCGAAAACTTCATCGGTCTCAGCTTCGAGTTGGGAAAGCTTACGGAGAAAGGCCCGGTACTCTCCTGGAGGGACGGGCACGACGTCGTCGTCGGGACTCCTTCCGGCGCTCCACTCCGCAACTTGTCCCACGAAAAAGTCCACTTCCTCGTGCAGCGCCTTCCAGACGTCCCAAGGGGAAACTCGCTTGCGGTGAGGCGACAGGCTGAAGGACGTGCGCGTTGGAAGCAGAGCGCACATGCAGTGAACCAATAGGAAAACCTGAGGGCGATCCCTGAAACAAAGTCAGCTGTCAGTTAATGAGGGCAGGTGACGTTGGCTACCTGGCCACTGGACAATGTCTTCCTAAGGGGAGGGGGAAGGTGCCTCCCAAAATTCAAGTACTCTAAACCTCCACCATCTGTGAACCTCTCAGGGTAAGTCACCTTCTTTCTATCTCTCTGTCCTTTCCCCATTAATTGTTATATATAAACATTTCAGTTTGGCCTAAATTATTTGACAAATACAGTTTAGATGTCACAATAGTTAATGTAACTACAAGTCTTGATTCATAAATACTTACAATCATCATATGTATAACAGACTTTTAACAACAAAATTTTGAAAAAAAATTTTTTTTTAAACATAAAGGTGACCGTCCATCCTCATCATTAATTACCCACTGACGTTATTTCTTCTTATAACCATATATACTTAAAATCAAGCCGACGTTAACCGTGAAACTGTCTTCATTTCATAACGCGAATGAGCTTAGACAATGAAACTTCAGCCTTCGTAAGTACAAATGCTCTCGATATGATAGCACGAGAGGCGTTTATAAGAGAAAATATCACTCTCCACGCTGTGTATCGCTGTAATATCAACAATGGCACACATGATCACCAGTCCTGGTGCCAATCCTCACAAAGTTCACGTTCACTTCCATCAGGGTCTACATTAAAACATGTGCCACTTTAAATAAGAATGTATGGAACAACCTGTGTTATTTAGAGTAAGGCCTGACAGAAACAAAAGGACTCCAACATAATTTTAGTTCAGCCTTTTCATTCAACTTGAAATAAAACCGCTTCACAGCGTCTTCGTAGGGAAGATCTACACCGTTTTAACAGGCTTTATGTTATGGAGGAGACAAATTCCGTTACCACAGTAAAATAACAACCGACAAATAGGGAACTGTATGGGAACATGGGGGATCAATAATATTAAGTTTTTGTTATGACAGTCTTAATGTTTACATTGGACCGGTGAACAGACAATTCAAACAGTTTTCTATAACCAGAGCCACTTGTTGTCAACCCTAAACATATTTAAAATAAAGGTCGCTTCGCTTACTTGGCGAACACGTCCAGCTCGTAATCTTCGGGCGACGTTTGGTTCCACCGGATCAGTATCCCGCCGAGTCCCGGTTTCTCCTCCCCCTTGTGATAAAAAGCGCCAAAGGCGTTAATTCTCTTAAATTTCAGTCGGTCCTGTAAAACCGTTTGAAAATTTTCGCCGGCTTTTTCCGCAAGAAGGCGAACGTGTTCGCTTGAAGCGACAACGGCCAGAAAGTCAGCTTCTGAAAGTTAAAATTTCACCATCACTACATATTTTTTATTACATGAATTTGTGCTTCCGTATTAATTTATTTGAAAAGTAACCACATTTAAGAGTTCTTTCTGCTGGGAGGTCCTCGGGCTTCGTCTAGTAAATTATTTTTAAATGAATGGTTTATCTGACGATTGATAATACTGTAAGTGAATTAAATCCGCCTCTTTGTCAGTTTTTATTTTAATTTAAATATTAAACTACACTACGTTTCATCTCTTATTTGAGACTTCTTCAGGTACACTAAAAATAAATATACATTGGTTAATATGTTATGAAAACATTTTTAAGCACAAAAACATGGTTTTAATCTCAGCTGTCAAAATACTAGATGCAGGACGAAATTACTTCTCAAGACTAATGAGTGAAATGCTCAGCCTATTCCATCCTCAGCCTCCCTCTTCCGCACACACTTTCTCCTTATCCTAATTTTCGAGACCCTCCTGTCTTAAAACGTGACCTATTAATCTATCAGCTTCAACGTCCTCCATATTGTAGAACTACCTGGCTAGTTACCCTATATATCCTCCACCTTATCTCATTCTCCTACAGCACAACATGTCAAAGGCTTCTCTCCTTTTCCCTCATGCAACTCCTACTGTCCACGTTTCGCACCCATATGACGCCACGCTCCATCCCAACATTTCCTAATATTACCTGTAAGTAAATTCCTGTTCCTTGCTATCCTACTCTAGAGTTTGGTCAACCTTGTTATTCCACCGTTCCCCAAAGTACACTCCGTCACCTTGGTTTTCCCTCTATTATTCAACTGTTCCTTCATTACGACTGCCGTAACACTACCGTACTGATACCAACAACTTAAATTGTATGGATTGTTCTGCTCTGCTGTTGGTGTAAATTTCACTCCTCGCAGCACTTTCCTGTGTACAGATACAGTTTAAAACCACAAACAAGTGTCAAACGAGAGACGAAACGTGGTACAGATTAATATTTAAATTAAAATAAAAACTGGCACCAGAGGCCGTTACAAAACACCTTCGTGTACCGATATTTTCTTCTTCCACAACCAATCCTTCCATCCACGTCCGTTTCTTCTCAGTGCGCGTCCAATCTGATCCAATTTCCTTTCCTTTTGACAAGATTACATATTACTGTAGATGAATTAAAATACCAGTGACCCATGAAAACATTTTAAATACATGTATATATATTGACTGATTTTTTAAAGGCCTGCATAATTTCTAACACAATGAAAGACAGGGAAATTATATATGAATACTAACATTATTCCTGCACGGAATGAGAACATTTACTTTCTCCAAGTAGAGACTTAGAACTATTTCCCGGGGATAATTTTATGCCATTCAGTGTTGCTGAATCGTCCTCCCATGAAGTAATACCTGAAACTCACCCGTTCCTGACGCGTCGCACGGTTTCTCGCTTCCTTCCACCGGAAGAGGAGCTAGAATAAAATTATTCACAAAATTAATAGCGAGATTACGCGAAGGAAGTATTTGCCGTCGAGCGTCGTCGTCTTACCGTCGCAGAAAGGTGCGAGCCGTACCGAGATGGAATCCAGGGCATTTAGGGCAAACTCCGGCACCGCAAGTTGGAACCCAACTGAAACAATTAAATAAAAACCTTCGTTACACGCGCAGAAAATTTTGTTTACCTTTGGGCATTCAAAAATTAATCACTTACTGGGCTTACTTCCAAAAAAATATATAATGAGGCACCACTTCCATTGCAATAAATTAAGAAATGCCTGATTTGAAGCATGTGTGGCCACATTTATATAACAGTAAAAAATTAATTTATTGTTTACTAAACAAAGGAAAAAATTCAGTGGCTTTCAACATAAAATTCTTATTTTATTTCATATAATTAAAAATATGGATGGTTATGAAATGTGAATATATTTATATGTAGCCCAAGCTGTTTAACTTATATACATGTAGAACAGGTAGAGGAAAAAAGTTAAAACGGAATATTTGAAAAGGAATCAGACTGCAAGGAGAAGAAATAAAAACCCTACGCTTTGTTGAAGATTTCACGGTATTAGGGGGAGTCAGGAGGAGACTTGGAAACCATAATAAATGGCATGGACGTGGTCCTGGAGAGAGGAAGAGTTCAACGCGAGGATTAATAGAGGGAAAGACCAAGGTAATGGGAAACAGTGGAATAACAAAGGGAAGGGATATTTTGAAGGAAGCTAAGGAATTCTGCCACTAGAGTGAGGATAGCACAAGCTCAAGTGTGAATATTAGGAAATTGTTGCTAAAAATGTTGGAATGTGGTTGATAGGAGTTGCATAAAGGAAAAGAATAGAAGCCTTTGAAATATGGTGCTATAGAAGAATGAGATGGTTTCTAATGAGGAAGTTGTAAGTAGAAAAGTGGAGGATAGATCAAGCATTAGAGGGAAGAACAGAAGAGGGAGGCATTGATTATGAGTACGTGACAAGTATTAAGGAACAGGAAGACGTGACTTGTGCATTATCAAAGTTATGAAGACCAACATTAGTGTCATTCCATTTGATTTAAGCAAAAACAAACCTGAAGAACTGGATTCCGTTTTATACGTTATTACACCAGAAATAGTAAATACATGCTCCAGTGAAAATATTGGTTTCTCCAGGATTCCTGGAACAAAGACACCCACAAAATTAAGCGCTGTCGTAGGTAAAGTTACAAAGAATTAAGATTCAACGTTGTTAACTAAACAAATTACTCTTTCTTTCTCCATCATTATTTACTTTCAGGTGCATTTACACTAATAAATGAAACTAAAATAATAATGAAGGTGATGGATGTTGAAATTTAATATTCCTGGAGCGAGCCTCAAAGAATTTCCTCTTTGATTATATGAAAACAATTACTATACTTAAACAATACTTCTTATCCAATAATGAAAAAAATAGCCAATTTAAAAACAGTTTCACAAATTTATTATTGAAACAAGTTGGCGGCGGGAGCGTTTACAGGGCAAATGACGACGACGGCCCATTTAGGCAGTTATAATTAGCGTTTTTACCACTTGGCTACTGCGGCCCACCACTCGCTACCCTTATTCAGGGTTTTTTTTTTAAAAAAAAAAAGGAGTATGAATATGACAAACATCAATACTCGTGAGACTGTTTTCAATAGGTTCTCCTTCATTATTGGATAATATAAATACACAGCCTAATAGTAAGAAATGGACCAATCCAGTCAATGTACAGAATAGAAACAGAGCGCACGCGACAGTGAGAAGGATGCGAGGGCGTCACGTCACGTCAGCAGTGACGCGAAACTTCTGTTTCAAGTGAAGAACTGAAGAGCGTCCCAAAACTTTGGTATGAATGTCTGTCTGCCTTTACAACAGTCCGTTGACCTTGACAGAGATTTGCTTGTTTCGCTTAATGGAGTTCCACGATCAACTTCGACCGGACATTATTTTAAAGACTTTCCAAGTATCGGTGACAACCTGTTTTGTCAACAAAAATATTTAAATTGTTCAGCCTAAATAAAGACGCACGACGCTATACGTGTAACCAATCGAAAATTAAAATATGTCAAACTAGACTGAACGTTGGCAGTTTAACTGCCTTCAGAAGATAAAACATGGCCCCTGGGGGGTTTAGGACTACAGGGAAAAATTTACTGCAAAATCACAGTTTCTATTCTGTACTTGGATTCCAGTTTATGATAACACATCCATTTTAAAATAATAAAGCTAACTAATATACATAATTTCCAGTGATCAACCAGCCGATGACTGTAAATGTCTTCCAATGAAGGGGGCCTCCGGTGCCTCCGAAAATTCAAGTCCTCTAAACCTCCACCGTCTGTGAATCTATCTCTCTGTCCTTTCCCCATTAATTGTTTCAATCAACACGGCAATGTCATTTCCTGACTCATATATATGTTATATATTACAACTACAAAATGAGTAAAAGGTATGGGTTTTCATGTTAACATTCAAATTTATCAACGTTTCTCCACAGCAGGATAATAACCTGAAGAAGGTACAAATAAGTACAAAAACATAGTGTTTTCCCTCTTTGGAAATTTGTCGGAAAACTTTACTTATTATAAAATCAGACGCTAAAATAGAAGCTTTCAATATTGTTAAGTAACATGAGGCCAATGGATCTTGTAATTTTCTATTATAAAATAAAACTACATAATTAACATGAACCAGTCTGCCTTTTCAACTTCGCATAGTTGCTCTATATTATGTGTAACATCATTCATCACAACACTTGAGGAAATTGGATTAAATAAATAAAATACAAACACACAGATTATTGTGTCATTGAAGAATAAAAGTGAAAGTAGGGCAAGAATCTGTGTCCATTGTATTTGTGCATGTTTCTAAAGTTTGGTCAACATTTTTAAAGTCAACTTCCTATAAAAGTAATATGTAGAAATGATGAAGAAATTTGAAGGAAAAAAGGACAATTGGACAGTTAATGTAACTTACTAAATCACCAGGGTGAAAGATATTCCGAGTTTCTAGTGTAAGACCAACTACTACTGTTAACTTATTATTTTGTAAGTCTTTCCCTATAAACTATAACATTGAACATTTGGTTTCAACGCTAATGAACAAATGATGTGCGCGTATCACTTATATAAATCACCTATAACGCACGCAGTACTTCCTTCGGCCATCGCCTCAATTGTCTTCCATTTAGACAGACCCGGAGTCGGAACGTATTTCTTCGTGGCTTCCCTTTCCTCGAGTCCGCAGGCCATCGTCACCGACGAATACCTCAATTTCTTATCTTGGGGGCACTTGAGCAACAGGGCGACGTCTGAAACAGAACTGAGCACAGATACCAAATATTATCCAGCTGTTCCCTGAATAGACATCAGGAGGTTTATTTCATCACAATATGTTGTCATTCAATCGATACCTTTTAATTTGACTTGTGATAGACAACGTAATACTTCTGTCGCTGGTGTCACATCACTTATCGGCCATTAAAATATACACGTTTTAGGACTGAAAGTAATAAAAGAGAGGGAAAAAACATGTTCCCTGAGGTACCCAACAATTAGAAGACAATTTCACCTATTACTATCATTATTTCTTTTTTGTGAATGAATAGAACTTGTAAAAAAATAGAAAAGCAAGGCCCACCGATGTTATGCCCTTTCAAATAAAATTCTAATTTCCCACACGCTGTTTATTTCATTTCACCGTTGACCCGCTTCATTCGTTAGGTACAGTACAGCCTCCTCGACTCCATGCCGCGCAACATCAGAAACGTCATCTAATTGTTTATACAACCTCTTTTATATTTGATAGAAGTAACGAAGATGATACAAGAGGAATGTAAGTGCAAATTTACTGCAACTGTGGGTAGAGCGATTTCTAATCACTTGCTTTTATGGCCATCAACTTTGGATGAAGATAAGATGGGTGGAATGGGGAAACTAACCGCCAAGTTGTAAGCAGAATAGGGGAAGATCAGGATGGCATTAGGGATGGTAGACATTGAGAGTAAACAGGGATTTACTTATGGCTAATAAAAGTATGGAGCGTGGCGGGGACGATGCGAGTTGAAATGGGGTGCTGTGGGGGAATGAGGTGAGGCGGAGGATAGATACGGAGACTAACCAGGGAAGTTGTAAAGAGAATAGGAGGACTTGGATTAATAGGCCACGAGATATAGCATTAGAGGGAAGCGTGTGTGGCGTAGTGGTTAGCTAGCCGGGTTCGAATCGCGGATGTTTGTGTCGTCGTGGTCACGAGGGCTGGGATTAAGGCTGCTGGGGAATTTATGCGCTGACCTCGTGCCACCCCAGATTTGGAATGTGCGATGACAGTCCGCAGCCGCCGCGGTAGGTCCGGGGACCTCAGGAGGGTTGCCGAGCCATTGGAAGGAGGAGAAGAAGAAGTGTAGGGTGAAAACAGACAGAAGAGGGAGGCCAAGGATGGAGTAGGGAGGATGTGGGATGTTATCCGGAAAGACTTGTCCATGGATCAGGCCAGTGATAGGAATTAATACCACAACAACATATATGTAATATATTATATAAATGGATAAATTATGAAGATGGTAATGCATTTATACAATTTAAAAGTAGAAATTTTCAAATTATTTAAAGAAGGCTAAGGGTTGTTTATTGAAGAAAAGGGATTTGAGACATGAGGGAAGTGAAGTGAATATGGAGGCCAAGGACGGAGTACGCTAAGCAGATTAGGGAGGATGTGCTATTTATCGGGAAATGAAGAAGCTTGCGCAAGATAGGTCAGCATGGATCAGGCCAGTCAACAACAAATAAATATGCTGCTATTTTCTATTGATTTGAATTCAATTTAAATCAGACATCATTTTAATTATTATAAGTGTATTGTAAATTTCATCTTTTTCATTCTGTTTTTGCGGGAAAAATATCGACGTTCACATTGCAACGTCCGCACGTGTATCGGCGGCCATCTTGGGGGAACGAAATTCTCAAGCTGAGGACCAATCCAATGATGACCTATCGCTGTAGCACCCTCTAAAAGGGAATCTTTTCTTGGCAAAAGCTCGCCCTGTTAGGGACAAGGGAATGCTGCGTTCCCACAGCAAAGGGATGAGGTGGTGCTTATAAACAAAGCCGTTTCTATCCGTGAGGGATTCACAAGATGGACGGCTGATAAACGCCATTACAAGGCCGCCGCCATGACTACGGTCACATTCGGATAAACAAGTAGTTAGTTACACGTTGTTGCCAGATCTCTTTATTCAGGTTCAGATTTAGCCAACTTTGGATGTTTGCATTCGTCCAAATACTAAGATTGTTATTGATAGCGTTATTAATATTCAGAGATCACAACTCTCCCCTATCTACCTCCTCCCTCCCTCTCTCCTCTCTTCCCTTCTCTCCCTTCCTTCTTTCTAATCGTCCTCTCCAACCTTCTTTCCTCTCTTTATCCAGCCCCTTCACTCACTCTCTCTCCTCTTCCCAGCCCCATGTCTCCTATCTGTCTCGTCTCTCAGCACTGTCTCGTCTCTTCGCATTATCTCCTCTATTCCCCCCACTCTCTCACTCACACAATGGAAAACACTGTTTCTGAATTAATTCCCTGTCTGTGTTGCTGCTTACAGCGTCACGACGACTAATTCCACGGGGTTACTCTGCGTCCACACGTTTCCGGTGCTTGCTGAAGACGCACGTCGTCGTTAGTCTCGCCTGAAGGACAAGCAATTATGAAACAGCTTTCCTTGACAGTTTAAATCAGATAACAAACACTAGAATCAACTCGACAGATCCGTGTAGCGTGACGTCACGAATCTCTTGTATACAAATTTCCTTATTTTCCTCCCTGAAGACCAACGACGCTTCAGAGTCTCCCTAAAGGCAACTTACGTTAGCCGCGGGGTAACTATTGTTCTTTTCCTTTGTTTACTGTGAATAAATTTAATTTGACCTAATAATTTATTTTGAATTAGTGAGAGGCAAGGCAAGGCAAGGCAAGTACTTGTCCCTCACAGGACCTTGGCGTATGTACACGTCACCCCGCAACGTCTCTGGTGTGTTAGCAATATCCCTGGTTGTAAACAGGAATATCTTTGGGTTCGCGAATATGTCATTTACATTTCTCTTTTTGCGTGATTTAAATTAAATTAAAAGCGTAACGTTGACCAGAAAGGAAATTAATACTGAAGTCACAAACGGTGAAAATTACAAGGAATAAACAGGAAAGAAAAACAATTCAAGTTATATTTTTTGATTTTTCTGTGTTGTTTGTCCTGGAGCTGGACATCACATGTATATGTATATAAACAATCTTTGCAATTAGTTAATTGAATAATTGTTGTTTTCAAATATCACATGTACGTGGCTGATGAAGAACCAGCCAGATCCTCTCTAACTACCCGTTAGGCTTGAGATTGAGACTGCTCGCTCGCGCTTGCTTCATGCATTATAAAACGGTTTGAACCATTTTGATACGAATATTTATTTATTTATGTGATGTCGCGGTGTTATTTGCTCCTCTACCTCAACATGCCCTGACAATTGACGAGGTCTCACGTGGAGAGGAGGTGCATACACCGGGGTCAAAGACTCTGGGCGCCCAAGTCTCCCTCCCTCCCGCCGTTACAAGGAGTTAGTTGCTCCACCTTTAGAGGAGTCAATCACGCCGCATTCTATTAAAATGGACAAAACAGGCGACGGAATATGGGGAATGCGCTAGGCACCAACTGTTTGCGCATGCGCAGAGACGAGGCATCGACCGCCGCGGCGCAGTGGCGCTGCAGGTAGGCACTGCAGTAGATGCGGGGGCGGCGATGCGTGCTGCTGGGCTCCGTGCTCGCGCTCGTGCCCGGGCTCCTGGTGCTGGGCCTCGCAGGGAGACCGGCGCCGCCCACCACGCAGGAGGTGAGTACTGTCAAAAACTTCTCTTGTTTTGTCTTCAATTATCCCCTTTCGCTTAATGTCCGCCTCTGCCATTTCACTATGAAATTGTCACCAATAAAGATTTATTTCTTCTCCCAAAAATCCAGTTCTCTTTTCTTTTTGTTTTACTTTCCACGTCTGCCAACCTCATTATTCTACGTCTACGACGCCATGGGATGTCCCCCATTATTATTATTATTTTAAGTAATTCCTATGGTGCGCGTTGGTTAAGTTCCCGTTCCCTCCCTAAACACGGTCTTTTCCTCCGCTCAGTTGCACAGCCTGCTCTCACCTTCCCAGTCTTCGCTTCTGCCAACCTTGTGGTCGTCACTTCACGGCTGCCAACCAAATAAATAAAAAGAACAATTAACGTCTGTTGACAGACAGTGCGTTGAATGACGTTTCAGGTCCTCGTCGTCCTTGAGCCAAATATATCGGGCAGAAATTAACAGCGTTATCAAGTTGTTTAAGTATTTAATATTCACTTTGCGTCTAATTTTAGAAGACAGAACAAGATAAAACCGGGCCACGTCCGTTGCGTTTGATAACGTGAAGTGGATTTTTAAGAAGACAGGAATAAAATATCGAAAAAGGGAGGCTCATGCATAACCTCGACGGAAGACAGGCAGCAGGAATTAGGAACAGAAGGTCAGAAATAGAAAGGAGTAAGACAAGGATGATGCAGTCCATGCTCTTTACAGACGATGAAGAAAGTTAAAATGGGAAAGGAAACATACTGCAAGCAGAAGAAACAAAAACCCTAAGCTTCGCCGACGATGTTGTAGTATTAGAAGACTTTGGAAACCGTAACAAATGGCATAAGAGTACAACACGAGGATTAAAACCAAGGCGACGGAGATTAGTGTAGCGAAGGCTGTCAGATTGGGAGTAGGATAGCAGAGGCATATTAATTTAGAAAGGGTGCGAAACGTGGCTTTGAAATGCGGTGGATAGGGTAACTAACCAGGGGAAGAGAGAACGATATGGAGGCAGGCTAACAAGATTAGGGAGGACGTGAGACGTAGTTGTAGAACCACAACAACAGCAAGTAAGTAAACCGTTCCACTTTAGAAGACTGTTTCCCAACCATCATACTCCACGTTGTAATTTAATTTCCGCGCTTCAATGGAGGCTTTCGTGACGTCACGCTCGTGTCCTTGCGGAGAGTCTACGAGACATCCTGCCGCTTTCCTTCACTGTGACGATTATCGATAGCGGAACAACTCGATATATCCCGCTCTTATTTTTGAGTCCGATTTCCGCGATAGTTAAGTAGAATTGTCGACAGATAGAATCTATAAAGGAGGAGCAGGACCATCCCCTAATCTTGATCCCATCGAAATGTCTGCGAGAATATCGTGCCTCTTCTATTAGGGTGGTTTTGCTGAAGGGACGTTAACCCCACTCTTCCTTCGTCAGTGACGGAGGAGGAGGAGGAGGTGGGGTGGCGTTTTCCCCTTTGGAGAAGGGGAAAGTAAGAGTTTAGCTGTTGGAGGTGAGAACAGTGGCTGGATCAAGACATTGGAAGGGTGAGGGGGAAGACGCTCTCGAGTTAGGGGAACCTTCTTGAAAGGAAATTTCTAGTGACTGCGTAGAAAGAGGCGAGAGAGGGAGAAGAAGTGCGCACAACTGCTGACGAGATGAAACAGGTTCGTCACGAACGTGAAATCTGTGCTGCAGCCTAACACTTATTAACCCCGAGGAATCCTTTTGAAATTTATACAAACACATATAATTTTTTAGAAGAAAGACAAGAATGGAAAACCTCGCGGGCGGGCGGGTGCTCTACCAACTGAGCTAATCCTCTCCATTCCCTAAGCTACCAATTCACAATCCTCACGTCCTAATTCTAGGAAGTACGTGAAGATGGTTAGGTTAGGTGAAGCACAGCTTAGGAGGATTAGCTCAGTTGGTAGAGCAAGGTCCTGGCTTCCATTCCCCGGTCCGGTTGACAAGTTTCCATTCTTGTCTTTTTCTTCTAAAAAATTAACTATATGCTTTACTTGGTTCAAATTGAGCATTACCACTAACTTGGCTTAGTAATTTTGTTTTTTATATATATAAAATGAAATTAACTTTACATTTATAATACCAATTGTAAATCGGTGTCATGTTTACCTGAAGGAGCAACAAATACGTACGGAAACGTTGTTCCCTCTGTATAAATTGTAAAGTTGTGGAGGGAGGTGCATGTCCCGGGTTCACCGTCGTTACGTGGTGAGCGTCGTCGCTGCGCGTGGCAACGTCGCGCCGTCATTACGTCCACTTGGTCGCAATCAGCTGCAGCCATTGGCCGCCTCCGCGATCCTGCCGGCCGGGATTCGAACCCGCGGATCTCTTCACGCTCGGCATTGCGTGACCGACATCCGGGTTGGCTTATTTTGGTTGGTGCTCACTTGACACCTCTTTTCTAAATGAGGTGACGTCACAAAGACCTTGCACAACTTTAATACAACACTATTTGATTGGTCTGTGGGCCACGTCTACTAAATTTCTCCCACGCATAAAAATTAATCCCTTCATTTCCCGGGGAAGAGGAACCGGAAAAAAAATATTTGCGCGCATCGATTGAGTTGTACCATTTGTGTGTGCAACATTGCAATAAAATGTCGAGAAAGGGAGACAGGCAAGTCCGTGCTGTTTAACTTACGCACTGCCGATGATATTGTAGTATTAGGGGGAGTCAGGAGGAGACTTGGAAGGGGAAGGATTAAAACAAAGGTGATGGAGTCTAGTATGGGGAATTTAAGGAATTGTGTTGCTAGAGTAGAGTAGAGTAGAGTAGGATAGCAAGGAACAGGAATTTACATACGGCCAATACAAGTGTGAATATCAGGATATATTAGTATGGAATGTGGCGAAACGTGGACGGTAGGAGTTGCACAGAGGGGAAGAGTGAGATGATGAGGGGTGGAGAGGGAAGTGAACAGAAGAGATGAGAAGGCTTGCGCAAGATAAGTTGTCACGGATCAGATGTCGTGTAATAGGTGAAGTCCTCCGATGCCATGACGTAATGAGTCAGTATTGTGAGTTGTTGTCCACGTGTGGGGAAGAGGAAGCGAGATGGTTACAGTCACGAGGCTCCCAATCCCGTACAGTTTAGGACAAGCCGTTGCTCAAGTCAAGTGGCGTGGGAGGTCAACGTCGTGGCTGGTGAGGAGGCGAGAGTAGGAGACGTTGACAGGCCGAGGGAGAAAGCGTGAGAGCCGAACTAATTTTGAAGGGGAGGAGGAAGACGGAGACTGCAACCACAGTTGAAAGTGCTATTTTTTGGTGAGAAACTATTGAGAACAAGGATAAAGTGGTTTTCCTCAACCACCGGCAGTACCGGGCTCATCCCACTTTCCGCCGGCGGAGGGACAATACTGGTTACCACAGCCAGCAATTAACCCCGATATCGTCCCCTGGAATCTATTCATTTATTTGTTTGAGTGATCCAGGGGCTGTGTTCTGTCTGTCTTCTCCCCCAGTCCAAAAGGAAAACTCCTTAGTGTATCTGAGTTCCCACGCTTCACAACGTCAATCTGTGTCACCGTCACTTTCCATCGTGACGTTACACACACAGCGGCCTTCCATCTGTTGCCACATTTCAATAATAGAAGCGCTGGCTAATTGCGCATTTCACGTGACGTGTCTTGTGAGGGACGTGGTGCCCGGCGTTCCCCCGCTCTTGCTGAAGGTGAATGTCGTAACTGAAAATGCAGCTGTTTGCATTTGGTTCAATTCAATCGTGTCAATGGTGCGCACTCGTGAAGACAAGGGGATGTTCAAAGCCATGTGTGAGGGGGTTCAAACACACACACACACGTAGGTTTTGAATTATTTAGATTGTGTGGTTCAAGTTTCGAAACGAACAAAAGCCTCGTAAATCAAGTTAAATAAACGAGTTATCGAGGACGCTTTAACGTGGTTATAAAAGTCCTCTAGCACGAGGGACAGAGGGGAGAGGGGGGAGAAGCGCTAATTATTGAAAGCATCCTCCTGTTTTTTAGGGCAGGGGGAAGGAGGAACCCGTAAAATATTTGTGCGCATCGATCGAGTCGTCCCATTTTTGGTGTGGAGAAACAAACGCCTCGTCTTGTTGCGTAATAACCTGTGTCGCCTTTATTATCACGCGCGTAAATCTTGTGTAATTAAGCAGTGACGTAAGTGGGACGTGACATCCTGTAGTTGAGGAGGAGGAGGAGGGTCGCAGCATTCCCTCCTGTAGGGAGGGATGAGAGGCGGCACTTCACACGACGAGAGGATAGAGTGGAATTGTCTGCCGCATGCCGTGGGTGCGCAGCATTCCCCTCTGCTGCAGACTGACAAGTCAAGGAGGAAATAGGCGGGAAACGCTTCAAGGAGGATCGAAAGGATTTAGTGAAAGGCCAAGGGCTGAATTTAGATTTGGAGGAGCAAAACCTTGAGTTGATTGCTCCGAGACGATGGAAGCTTTCATCATCAGAATAATCAAGGGATTAACCAGCGGCATAATACTTGGAGAGGACGCAGTTTCCAGCCTCGCACCTTTCAACACACAGGCTTCTCTGTAAAGAGACAAGTCGTAATTTTCTTGTCTTTCTTGCTGCTTGCATGCACATTACCACGTGACGTCGTCTCACTTGACATCAATTAGCCCAGGCAGGCCGGCGAGTCCTAATTGTCCTCCTCAGATGTCAGCAAATACAGGTCCTTGTCCTGTGGCTGCTGTTGGACGCGCGACTCAACACCACGAAATTGAATTTTTTTTTTTTTTTTGGATAATCAAAGACCAATTTGAGTGAAAGTCTTGAAATAATCCAGTTACATTGAGCCATGAGCTTTGGGCCACATTCCACACAGAGCTGTTGCGTTATGCCACTACAGAAAGACGTCATCAATACCAACCTTGCATCACTAACTACATTCCTGACACTCTTCAGATCTTGGGCACTAACTTCCTCCTGGCTAGTTACCCTATTATCCTCCTATCGCCACGCTCCTAATATTCAGCCCTGTGCAGATTCATCCAAAGCTGGACACACGGTAACTTTGCTCACTATACATCAATAAATTAATTTTTTTGAGTTATAAATACGGCCTGTGGTGAAATTTATCTTATTGATGTAAAAATGAATTATTATTATTATTATTTGTAATGAGAGTTGAGCCTAGTTGGTTCCTGCTGGCGAGTGTCCAAAGTCGTACGCGATGATATTGATTCGTGGTGTCACCTGCTGCCAGCGTGGGGGGGGGGGGTGGAGGGGAGGGGGGAGGCAATGAAGGAGGGAGGGAGGGACCAACGTGGCTCCCGCTGCCACGGCTCGCACCTTCTAATACCGCAAGGTGACGTGTGGGGAATAACAAAGGCTGTTAGATACGGGAGGGATTCTGCTAATAACTAGAGCAGGCAATGTACGGTTAATGTAACTGTTAACGTTAATAAATATTAGAATAGAATAATGGGTGCGGAACGTGGGAGGAAGGAGAAGAACAGAAGCCTTTGAAATGTGGTGCTGCTGCTGTAGGAGAATTGACGACGTGGATAGATAGGGAGACTAACCAGGATAAGTTTTAGGTGTTAGCATTAGAGGCAAGTGAACACAAGAGGGATGACAATGATGGAATACGCTATTTTTTCGGAAATGAAAAGGCTTGCGCGCATGATAGGTTAGCGTGGACGACGACAACGCAATAGATGTTGTAAGAATGTCGGCCGTATTCGGGCACCCTAACCACTGAGCTAGGGTTCTTCTTCCCCAGGCTTCAATTAAATTACATTGATATTTACTTTACGAGTTGTAAGTTTTCACTGTTGAAAATTCCTTGTTTCATAATAAATGAAACGTCGAAAAAAAGAAATATTAAATATATAACTATTTATTAACAAAAGCGTCGTTTCATCTCCATTTTGAGACTTGTTCAGGCTTAAAATTTAGCAGAGGAATGAATGTTTTTTTAAGGGGAAAGAAAGATGAATGCATATTGGAGATTACGTTGGGTAGACTTTCATACAGTAGTGAATTACGACGTTGTGTCATGTTTGCGTCAGTACAACACCTAACCTAACCTAACCTTTGCAAGAGTAATAAGTTTGCCTCTGTCGCTGCTGCAGGATGATGGAGATGGTGTTGGAGGCGGAGGTGGTGAGGCGTGGGACATGCCGCAGTGGATGGCGGAGGTGGAGTCGCGCATGTCCTGTCGCCGCCGCCACCTGAAGGAGGCGTGCGCGTCGCTGGGTCTGGACGCCGCGGGCAACGACTCGCTGCACAGGGCCAACCCGTGGGAGTTCTTCGTGAACCGTCCTCACCGCCTCGTGTGGTGCAACGTGTTCAAGGCCGCGTCCACCTCGTGGCTGTTCAACTTCAACGTGCTGGCGGGTTACAGCGCCCGCTACCTGCAGAGCAGCAAGGTGGTGCCCCTCAACCTGGCCCGCAAGCGCTACCCGCGACCCTCGCTGCGCCAGCTGCGCCTCGCCCTCGACGACTCCGTCGCCTTCCTCGTCGTCAGGCATCCTCTGCAGAGGCTCCTCTCCGCCTACAGGGACAAGCTCGAGTACTCGCTCCCTCACACGCTCCACCAGAAGCTCGGCAACGACATTATCCTCCGCTACAGGAAGGGGGCGCCATCCAAGGTGAGACCTGACACCTAACCTCTCACCCAACCTAACCTCACATAACCCTGCAGGTCGTCACGTCAGCCAGGAAAAGCCACCGCAGGAACCCGCGCTGGCCGACTTTCCCAGAGTTTGTGCAGTACCTGGTGGACGTCAAGAAGAAGGGAGAACCGTACGACATGCACTGGGCGCCCATAACCGAATTCTGCACGCCGTGTCAGGTGGACTTTGACATAATAGCCAAATTCGAAACTCTTCAGGTAAAGATCGTGACGAGGGATTGAGATGCTGGGAGGGGAGGGGGATGGAAGGTGGCTGGCTACCGTTGACTGTTGCAGGAGGACCAGAACTACCTGATACACCAGGCCAAGCTGCAGGACGTGATAAGACCCCAGTGGAAGAATCCGGCCAAGGGACACACCACGGCTGACGTCATTGCTACTTACTACTCGCAACTTACTAAAACTCAGATTAAACAACTTTATGACATATATAGGTAATGCATCTCTACATTATCGATTATAATTTCTCAGAGGAGGCCAATATACTGAATTTACCCTTTGTGTTCCTTTGCAGATATGATTTTGAACTGTTCGACTATTCGCTAGATGATTACCTGGAGCTGGGAATGGCCGACGAGGCTAACCTCGCCTCCACTTTGGCTTCACCATAAAATAATATAGCTTAGGTGACAAATTTATTGAGGAGCGTTAGGTTCTCTTTTATCCTAGGAAATTATTTCAAGAGAGAGGAAGATGGAAGGAGTTCAAAACAGCTGCTGCACTGTTTCTTTACAAGTTGAAGACTTTATTATATTGTGCCAAATAAAAATGGCATGAAAAATAAAATAGCTCAGAGATAGCCTAGGTCTCAAATTGTAGACTGTTGTTAACTATTCTACTAAGACGGGTTAAACCAAAAATTTATCACCAAACGTTTATAATAAGCATGTTATTAATTGTAAATATGTACACAATTTTCTCGTTTATAACTACTATTTGTTAGAATTTATTAAATTTTTAATAAATATATTGATATTAGCTGACGCTGGCGTTGACGTGAATTCCCCCGCAAAACGCTCGTCGGTCCATTATCATTTTAATTGGCAAGCAGTAGGTTATATAAAAAACTATTGTTTACGCACATTAAACTGCAGTCGAAACCGACATCGTATATATTTCACCGTATACCGTTTAAACTTGGTCCATTGGAAATATTAATAGTGTAGAATGAGACAAGTTAGCAGAATAGTAAGGCACAGAGAAGAAGAGATTAACGCAGGACCTCGCTGTCACCTTCACCGGGCGCGAGTTGTCCGCGGAGAAGGGAATGCTGCGTCTACCGTCATTAGGAAGGGCGTGAGAGTAGTATCTAATACCACGCCTACCTCATGGAGGTTTTCTATTTAGGTCTGGTCTAGTCTAGTCAACCCTTTCCAATTCCCTTCTCATGCAGCCAAAAAAAGAAAGTACCCACTATTTCTCTACATGGCATGGGAATGTGACAGAATTACATCAGGTTCATGTCACTTGCCTAGAAAGATATTCCAACAACATAAAGTCAATAAATCCAAATATTTCAACAACATATTATAATAATATTTGAATTTAATATGAAGTACTTCAACAAATTTAAATTCATTGTTCTTTCACTGATTATACATAAACATTACATTTAATAATTTACAAACTAAATCATGAAAAGTAAATGAAGCTTTATTAAAAAGGACACTAAATATTGAAGAAACAAATTTCAGTCATTCTTAATTATTCCATAATTTACAGGACAGAATTAAGTAATGTATTAAAATCAACCCTCACATTCTTTTAGTGCTGCAGAGTTGGTGATCGTGTAAGTACTGTTTTCACATAAGATAAATTTATCTCTGTTTACACTTGCAGAGTTTACAAAGAGATGGACTTGAATGGCTTGGCTTATTACTACATCTTACTCTGTTTTAAAGGAATAAAGAGAAGCTAAAAGTAAGTTATCAAGCGTTAATGCGGACTAAAAGCAATAATCTGAATATGGATGCACGAGTCACTTGATAATAGTCATTTACTGTTGGCAATTTCGAGCACGTTTAAGGCGGGAGCAGACGAAGAAAGGTTAGCAAACAAACGATAAAAATGTCATTCGCAGGTGAGAAACTGTGCTTCGATAAGAGAATTTAGTCTTTGTGTCGTTACATCCGAAACGATAAGATAAAATATGATAAAAACGTTGTACAAGAGGAAGTAGAAATTAAAGGCAGAGATTGAACTGAAACTAAACAAATTTCCAAAATGTAATAATGAGCAAGTTTCTTTTTCTAATTAAATATGGGCTGATGGTTAAATGGTGCATTTAAAATGTTATCGAAATTAAATAACGACTCACCCTTTACCCGCGTTCGAGACGTTAACTCCGAGAACCCATTTGCCGTTGTGAATTTTTTGCCAAGCGGACGTACGCGACAGGGGTTTCTTCTCACTTTGTTGCGTCATGTTTCCTTTTCCAAACAAGGGAACCTGGAATATAGAAATGATGACTACGTTTTAACAAAGTACGCAAAGTTAATGTTTCATCTACTGAAGTTATTTCTTCAGTTTGAAGTGGAATTATATGGATTCTGTGAACTAAACTATGGTTAATATTAGTAAAATATTATGTTTTACCAACAATTATATACTTTTCCTATTTAAAATATTAAATTAGTTAATGCTCCTTTGACCGCGGTGAAAATATTAAATAAAATGCGAGCGACAAAGCCAGGCAAGAAGTCTGCCGTTTGAGACGAACCCACATATTAGGATGATGCAAACAAAAATCAAGAGTTCATCCTGACTTTATAGCAACATCACTTTAATGGATGGTAATTATTTTGTCAAAACTTAAAAAGAGATTTTATCAAATATTAGGCGTACATAATTAACAGAAATGTCTTGGGATCCCAAACGGCGTTTTCACCCGGTTGGAAGTCCACGACATGTTTGGCAGATGCTAACAATAACATCACGTTATTTCCAAATAATTAACTATCTTGCGATGACTGGGATCCTGCTAATAAACTCACATACAATTCGACTCACCAAATTTTGTACATTTTTAGAAACTTCTTGTTCTTTATTAAATAAGGAATATATGGAACTTATTCTGAGGTTCCTTTTTTCTTCTAACTTCAGATTAACTTCCTGCACATGAACAGTAAATTCCTAAAAATAAAACAAATACAAAAAATTAATAATATGTAACAAAGGAAAGACAAATGCATAAATAAGCTTTAACAGTCATTACAAATAAGAAATAGACAACTGGAACGTCCGTCATATTTCCCTGTGAGATTTCAATGCCATCATTATGATGATCCAACACTATTAATAACTGCCGAAAATGATACCGTTTCACAAGCTTCCACGCAGATGCTATTGAAATTAATATTTATGAACTCGCAAGTTAAAATATACTCTGAATAGTGCGATCAGTAAATTGTAGGCGAGCCTGTTTAAGGTTACAGCAAAGGAGGTGGCCCGGAGTTTGAGTCCCCCATGCTTGACAATTTTGGGAAATACAGAACACAGTAGTACCTGTATCATTTCGTTTTGCGCACCGGATGTGGTCTCCTTTGTACTTTGTGAAAACTCTTCAGAAAAATCTGTTATCATGCTGGGATGAGTTTTAAGAGGATCATCTTTTGTCCAGATTCCTAACTGAGGCGTTCCGATAGATTCAAAGTCCCGTATTTCATATTTGAAAATGTTCTCAAAAGTTTTGAATACCTGAAAATGATCACTTTATGAATAAACATAGCAAATCAATTAAACTGCAGAGTACATTTTAGTTCAGTTAAAGTTAAGGAGAAGTACTACTAAAAACCATATAAACATTATACAACATTATTGAAAATGAAAGGTTTTGCAACATATAATCAGATGTGTGGAGCAAACATCAAAATCCATCTCATAAATCGCTCAACAGCAAGTTTTCCAAATTATGAAAACAATATATATATATATACCTTCAGTTTTTCCTCTCTCAGTACAATTACAATTTTGTTTGGGAACTTGACAACGTAGAATAGTTTCACTGGATTATATGAAATAAAAGGTCTAACAGACTCGGCATCAGAATCTGACAATTCACACGTTGCTATTATACATTTCCTTTTAAATTCTAGCAAATACCCTGTGTTGGCACAAGCAACAATATCAGCTTCCGGTGGGAAACCTGCAACGAAAACACAAGTCACATACGGTTCATCTGGTGCATGTGAATCGATCGAAATATATTTTGACGTACATCCCCTGGCGAAACGTTTCAATACATTGTGGCACTTGATAATGGAATGACAATCACTCGGTACATACAGTTTCCATGAATCCATGTTAAGAAGTGTCTAACGCAGCAGAAGACACGGGAACGATGGATCGGCAAGAGTTTGGTAGAACATTAATTCCGTATGTACTTGTGACACAAAGTTTTTTTTAATTGTTTACGTATAATAAACTTGAGACTTTCGCACCATATTTTAAATTGGAGGTGATGACGCATCCACAGATATTCTAACAGCGGGCGTCTCGTAAAGATATTCCTCAACGAAACTGTCGGCATTTAAAGTAAATTAATGTAATTTTGTCATCGTCAGTCGTCAACAGTTGATGTAAATGAACTTGCTGTTAACTTCGTCAGTTTGCATACATCTCAAAATCAACATCTGACCGAAATGCTCGTCTCTGACGAAGTCATCTTTGCTATTTTCCTCTGTCTCGGAATGTGGAGTGTTCAAGTTTTGTTTATGTTATGAATGTCAAATTAAATGGCACTTTAATGGTTTGGTGTTGTGAATTGTGGTGGAACGAGTAGCGGTAGATTAGTTTTTAAATAAAAGTAATGACAATTCTGGCAGCAAATTAACTATAAGAATTGTGATCCCCTTTTTTTTTCAACCAAATTACTTCATCAAAACTGTTATGCTCTAGTCTTGTGCTTAAGTAAGTAAGTGTGACTGACAAACCTTTATTTACCTTTATATTTACGAAGTAACTGTCTTAATTACAAATAGTGCCATACTTCTATCATTTCTAAATATTGTCAGCTCAGTTGTTTGAATGTTTTGCTATAATTCCAATTCCTAAAAGTAATTCTTTAAATTTGAAGTTATTTGCATAACGTACGACAGAAAATTCAATTTGATATCATGACTATACGTGCCGTTCAGACTCGCGCCTCACGATGAAAGTGTTGAGTGAGTTAACCTGTCATTGTTGTAAAGATGTTCCATTTCTAATTTTAGAACAGTAAAAAATTCGTTTTCGAATTCCGCCCCGAATTATCTGTGAATTATTATAAAATTAAGTTACCTTATGTTAATGTAATTCTCTCATTTACAGTTCTTACGAGCTCATACAATTGCATGGCATACACTTCTAACATTAAACCAGCCACGTGTTATTTTAATAAGTGATTGCACAAATGTTTTACAAACCATGTTCAATTTGACTTAACTGTAGCACGGATAGAGTCGAGATGTTGCCACACTTTTCAGTTACGAGTCAATCGACATATTATTTTCATTTATTTTAACTACATTTTTAAAAATAAAGATAGGGAAAATGATTGTGATGTATTAGAGGTAAGACTGTTGTGATGTACAGCTGGCTAGTAAGCGCGTGATCCCAATTCCGTCCCTATAACATTTGTGTGTTCAATACACGTTGCTCTTTCAATTCATTGAACATGGTAAAAATGCTAATCTTTTTTTGTAGTGTAATTAATGTCTTTATGCAGCTCTAGTATTTACATGAGAGTTTCTGACTCCCTACTTGGGACGATAGCTACAATATTATAAGTTATAAACTATCTGTTTCCAGGAAGACTTTGAGCCTGTTTCACAGTAGGAACCAAGGCAAACTTGACTCATCTTTCTCATAGACGATTGCGCAGTTATACACGAGGAGTCGTTAGTATTTACCGTCAGTCATCTTCTATTTAAAACTAATATACGTTAAGTTCACACACATCCGACGTCAAACTTTACTCCTAGCGTTGTGGTCAATTAGACACACGCAAGATTGCCGCGTGAAATCCCGAGAACATCTTATTTGGGAAAGCCTACATTCTCTAATATAAACAATATAATATAATATAAATTGTTAATTTCAAATCTGTCTATTTGTTGACACTTAATAAATGAAATGTAAACAGTAAAAGTAAAGTAAGATAATATTAATAATTTGTCAGTACTGACTTTCTGATCACACTGCTGAGATAATTTGATTGGCAGATTATAAACCATATTTTTTTCCATGATAAAATGGTTGATTCGCTGTTTATTTTTATTTCTTTCAGACGGATAGGCGATTGTCTTGTTTGTTGTCAAACGGTTGTATACTGTAGAGAAGCATTACGCCCCCCTGCGGTGTCTCACAAGTCCCGGGTTCTCATCCTGCGTGTCTGTGCCGTCATGCTCCCGTGAACCGACGGAAATTCAGTCTCGTATCGCTCGGAACGTGTCGTGTAAGGCGACAGTCCGCGGCAGTTGACCCGGTAGGTCGAGGCCGTCGATGGGCTGCGCTATTTACGGTCACATAATAACGGTAATGGCAATACATTACGCAACTACATACTGAGAGGAGGATTCTGCTCGTGCTGGCTTTACATTATAATTTAATTGTACATCTCAGATTCTTCTATAAATTCTTTTTTGTTTTATAGATGGAGGAGTCATTACTATTTACTAACCCTTTGAAAAATATTCAACATTTCTCTGTTATAGTGAAAATAATTTATGTAACGTTCTATTTTCATTTTATTATTACAGTTGATAAAGAATTGTTTCAGTGGCTCGCTTACATGTAACGAGACTGTAGAATTTCAGTTGCGTTTATAAAGAAACGTTACAAGTACGCGGGGAACCGGTCGAAAGGCCTACGTTAAACCCGGAGTCTAGGCGGAACAATTTGGGTTAACCGGTTTGTTGCGGTCAAGAAGCCAGATGTTACGCTGACTGGTTATGAAGGGAAGAAAGGAAAAGTAGAGTGAAAGAGAAATGTTGTATTCACGTTTCTCTTTCACTCTGTCTTAAACTACGCGTCACGCCTCCCCATGTTTATTGGACCTCTTTTTTTTCTTGTTTTGATGGTTCCTACCACCTCTCAAAAAACTTGACACCTTCTAACGCTTTGCCGATGATATCGTAGTATCAGAGGAGACAGAATAAGACTTGCAAAACAATAATAAATAGAGTTCAACATGAGGATTAATAGAGGGAGAACCGAGGTGATGGAGTGCAGTACGGGAAACAGCGGAGTAACAAAGGCTGTTAGATTGGTAAGGGATATTTTGACAGAATTCTACTAGGGATGGTAGAAGTATAGTAGACATAAAGAGTAGGACAGCAGCACAGGCAGGGAAGAGGAATTTACTTACGGCTAATATAAGCGTGAATATTAGGAAATATTAGTATAGAAGGTGACGTTACGTGGGCGCGAAACATGGGATAGGGGACAATGCGGTGGACGTTGAAGGGATAGACCGATAGGGCACGTTTCGAGCCACGAGGGAAGCGAGCGCGGGGTACGAAGAGGAGAGGGAATACGGTTAAAGATGATGCTAGTTAGATGGAAATGAAAGGGCTTGCGCAAGATATGTTAGCATGGATCAGACCAGTCCTAGGACGAATACCACAACAATATGTGTCATATGGTAACTTTTTTTAATTTTCATATTTAAAAAAAAAATCACACCTGATGAATCTCCAAAATGAAGGGAACGCAGCCATTTTGTTACTACCGTTGTTTTTAAACCAAGTTAGTGGTAATGCTCAATTTAAGCACAGTAAAGCATATAGTTAATTTTTTAGAATAAAGACAAGAATGGACCAGGGAATGGAACCCAGGACCTCGCGGGTGCTCTACCAACTAGGCGAGGCCTAGCTCAGTGGGTAGGGCACCCGCCCGCCCGCCCGGCTGGATATCGGAAGGTCCTGGTCCGGTTGACTGTCGTTGTTGTTGTTTTTTTTCTGCCAACGTTGGTACTTTGATTATATCTGTTGTTGATTCGCCCTGGGTCCTCCTCCTCCTCCCCTTCTCCTGTTCTTATAAAAACATTAGTGGAATCGATATCTTCGTACTAGAACTTTCTTATCTAATTTCGCTGTGAATCATCCTCACCTAACGTGACGTCACCCAAGGAAAAGGGGGGAAGTCCAGCATGGCGGCGATGCGATAAGGAGATGTTGACAAGCGCGTACAGCAAGTCCAAATTTAATTCTCATTATGTTTTATATATATATATATATAAATTACAGTGTCGGGTGATGATGATGAAGTTTGTTTTGTATTTCCTACTGACTGTGATTCACGTGCTGCTGATGGTGCGAGGTTTCCGGGAATCCCCTGAGCGGGGCGGGGGTGGAGAGGGGCGGGGGCGGGGGCGCAGGCAGTGGTTGAGGGGCCGCGTCCAGTCGCTGTCTCGTGGGAGCCACAAATAACGGTGAGAAATACTAACAGACAACGTACGCTGAATTCTTTAATTATTTTTTTAAAAAAAACTAGAGAAGGAATGCAGTCGACGCAACTTCCAGGGGCCGAAATGAAACGTTGTGTTACGTCGTCCAGATTGCTTCCGTTAAAAGGTTTAATTGAAATTCACACACACACTACATTTACTTTATGCATGTTCCACTTATTCGTTTCGGAGTCAACTAATATTTGTCCGCCCCCCCCCCCCCCTTTAGTAGGCAGTCAGGGTTACATTTTAAAAACATTTATTTCATCAGTATTTAACACCTGAAGAAGTGCTGACTAAATGTCTATTTAAACCATATATTAACTCCTATTTTTAAAAAAAAGGTTCTTCCATTTTTTCCCCTATTCATTATCTATAATTTAATTCTTTCAAGATATAACTTTGTTGCATAACAAACGTAGGGTTTACAAGTATTGTACCTATTTTTGGGGGGTGAGGGGGTTGGGAAAGTGAGGGGGACGCCTCTAGCCGCATTCCGTAAATGCAGTTGCTGTGACGCTACGACGGGAAGTTATCAAATGATAAGGAATGAATTTATTTGGCAAAGAAATCGTACTCGTTACTGCAGCGTTCAGTTTTTCATTTATTACGTTTCGTTAAGTTAAATGTTTAAATAAATGATCTCTTAATTTCCTGATTTCTATTAGTGACTGGTTAAATTCTTTTATGCCATTAATAAATACAGTATATTTAATTATTATTATTATTTATTATATACAATATATTAAAATTATTATATGCCTTTAATAAATACAGTATATTTATTTATTTACCAATATAAATTAGGGAATGTAAGACTGTTAATAAATTTAAGGGCTGCGGTGTAGAGGGTTCGAATCCTGGCCCGGGCGTCACGAGTTCCCTCTCCTCCCACGGTCGCTGATGGACACCCATTAAAAAAAATTAATGACATTTAAGTTTACGAAATGTAGTCGACGATTTCGTCGTATGCGAGTTAGGAGATCAGTTTGGTTTAGGGATAATATAGGGACACAAAATCAATACTGACTTTGCCTCTAATTATAGAAGGCAGGATAAGAAAAAACGGGCCCCTTGTTCGTGGCATTTGTAGATTTAGAAAGAAGCCTTTGTAAATGTGAACTGGAACACACTATTAAGGTTTTTGAAGAGCGCTGGAATAAAATATCTTGTACATAGGCAGCAGGAGTTAGAATAGAAGGGCAACAAATGAGTAAGACAAGGATGTTGGTGCTGTTTGACTTTTATAGAAGAGGATTCATATTGTTGTAGTAAGTATTAGAAGAACAAATGGCATGAACGTGGTCCTGGAGAGAGGAAGAGGGGAAACCAAGGTGATGGATGGCGGGAAACGGTGGAATAACAACATCTTGAGACTGAATACCACAACACGCTGTTTTTGATTTAAATGTAACGTAGCCCCGGTTACATCGAATGCGGAATCAAATTAGGATCTGTCGGCAAAGGTCTATCGATGCGATTTACGCGACGTGTCGCCGTGCTTTGTCCTCGACTCGGGTCTTCGTTAGGCGAATAAAATTTGAGACCGCGATTATTAATGTTGAAAATTTAAATTTCCACCTGACGAGTTTAGTGTCGTGATACTAAAGTTCAAAGAAAATTTATTTTTGTGTATGTAAAAAGAAAATTATTTTAAATTGGCTATTACAATTGGATTGCCGACACTTGTAGGATTTGTAGTTGTTAGATTTAATGTGATATAATATAGAAACACATTTTAAAGGCGTGGTCTTATGGAGGTACAAGATATAAAATTAGTTTTGTTGGCGTTCTTAAAGTTAAGAAAATACAATCTTCATAGAATTGATTAAAATTAAATAATCATATTTGTTTATAAATATCATCTGACTTGATATCATAAGTAAAACACAAAGAATGACCAAAAGTCAGAATCAAAATAGTTTTTAATTGCAGTACGTTTGGTCCCCCGGAGACTTCCTCGGTTCTTTTATCGAGATTTCACATCCGATCTTTCTGTCTCCTGTCGACAATATCACTAATTTAGCACCAGATGTTTGATAAACTTCATTTTGAGCACAAATTTAATTGAAATTTAGTTATGAGTGAAAAACAAATAATGTTGTTGTATGATGTATTATATTTGTTGCTGTACCATTTCATGCAAGTTGTATTATTTTGTTTTTCCACAGCCTGTTGTTGTTGTCATGTATCTGAATGAGACTAAAGCCAAGGACATGGAGGGGGAAAACGTCTGTTCCAAGAAAGCGGATGTTGTGGAAAACGGCGTGAGCCTCAACTTGCTGAACGCCACGAAGCTGTTGCGCTCGGAGTACGATAAGTGGGCCAAAGCGAACGGCAACAACTTTTCGCTGGTGTCGGAGTCGATCGTCGACGGGCAGATAAATTTGGAGTTTCTGATCGACTCCGAGACCAAGTTCAAGATAATATGCCCGACGGGCTACCCGAACTACGAGGACAACTTCTTCGTGGAATCTTCGTCGCACGACCTCTGGTGCAACTGCTTGAACGAGTTCATCCTGGACTCCAACAAGAAGCACACTCTGGACGCGATCCTGAACAAGGCGCGCTCCCTGTACTTCAAGCAGTCGCTGTCGACGCTGGACTCGAGCTCCAGCGAGTCGGAGACCGACGGGGAAGAGTATCTGCTGATCGACGAGTGCATGGAGGAGCGCGTCTACGAGGAGAAGAGGAGGCTGTGGCGGCAGAAGGAGTCCTTCATCAGGGCCTCCAGCCAGAAACCCAAGACGTCGGACATGTTTCAAGGCGCCGTCAAGGATCACCCCCAGCAGGTGTTCAGCAACTCGGCGGCCTCCGGGATCCTCACCAACGATCTGGTTAACATCATGAAGTCGTCCAAAGGCAGCGGGATAAACGCCGACCCCGTGGAAGATAACATATACCAGTGGTTCGTCTACCTTTCGGGCTTCGATCCCGAAGGAAATTTATCCAAGGACCTCGAGAGGGTTCAGGAAATGTACGGATACAATTATATTCAGCTCCAGCTCGACTTCAAAATGGATCTGTACCCGTTTTACCCTCCGGGCGTGAAAGTCGTGAGGCCGAGATTTTCAGGGTCGACGATGTTGCCGGTCCAGGGATTAAATCTGTTCAAGTTGTCCAATTGGAATCCGGCCAGGGACATGAAGTCAGTTTTGGAAGAGGTGAAACTCCACTTGGAGAACGTGAGGCTGGACGTTAAGAGTTCGCGCAACGACCGGAACATCTTCCCGGAAACGTCGTACTTCGACATCGAGAACCACCTGCTGACGTTGGCCTGCGTGGGCGAAACGTCGCCCGGCAACCTCAGCTACGAGGTGAAGAGCGCCAACATCAACCTGAAGAAGGAGCTGCTGAGGAGTCAGTTCCCCTCCGGAATCGGCTTCAGCTCCGACATGCACAACGGTTGGGACATAAACGCCTACAACGCCGCCCAGAAGGAGAAGGACAAGCAGATCGAGTCCGTCTTGAAGAAGATTCTGTCCGAGCTCGCCAAAACGTGTAACTTGAACCTCAACAACGTCGTGACCAAGAAGATGTCCCCGGACTCGGAGGTGACGTTCTGCAGCTTCAGTTCCATCGTGTGTAACTCCGAGAGTCCGGGGAAGGACGACGACGGTGGCGGAAAAGCGGACGAAGGCGGAAAAGCGGTCTGCACCTTGACCAACACCGTCGACCTGCTGACCAACATATTACACGACTCCGTGCTCATACCGTTCATCCGGATGAAGATGAGAGTCGACTCGTTCCTCGAGATCAGCCAGCACACCAGGGTCTACCTGTACATCGTCAACATCATCAAGATACTGGCGTCGCAGCCCCAGTTGGCGCTCCTGCTGTACGACTCCGCGGACGAAGACGCCTCCGTCTACACTTTGGTCAAGAAACTCGAGAAAGAAGTCAAATGTATTCTGGTCAGGATAAACAAGACTTCGGCCAACGGGAACATCCCCAAATCCAGGAAAGCCAAAGAAGACGCGGCCCTCGACGAGGAGCCTCCGTCGACGTACGTCCAGTTCGAAGAGGAGGCGCTGGCCCGGGAGTTCCACAGCATGATCGACACGGTCACCGTCGCCCTGGCCAACCTCGGCCTCCTGCCCAGCGGCAGCTCAGCCCTCGCCCAACAAGAAAGACCGCAGCAGCAAGCCACCTTCGCGGACGTTCCCCAACGCTACAGGGAGGCCCTCAAAGATCTCCAGTTCGTTTGCACCGATATCGAAGGTGCGTCTACCTCGTACCTTTGATTTACTTTCATCTATTGTTTAGTACTTCACACTTTAAACATTCATTTTACCTCTTAACATGGTTCTTAGACAACTTTGTAATTATTCTTCAATTTACATTTGAAACCATTTTATATTCTGACTTCAAGATTTACAATACAGCGTATAGATTTATCACTATTTAATCGAAAGCGACGTTTCGTCTACTACTCGAGTCCCTCAGCCGAAAAGATTATTGAACGATCGTTTCGGCCGTAACCGTCGAGGGCTGGAGAGGGTTCTCGGGCGAAACTAAATTCTTTTCGACCGAGGGGGTCGAGAAGGGAATGCGGACGGGTCGCTAAATTTTACCCCCGAGGAATTCTCAAAATGGAGACGAAACGTCGCTTTTGAATAAATGGTGATAAATATACGTGCCAACTTTTAGGCTGTCTTTTTTTTTACCATTTTATGTATAATTCATATCAAAGAATAATTGGTAAATTTTGACACTTAACTGGATGTAACTGTTGTGGTTCCAAGTTGTTTTTTCTCTCTGTAGAAAAAAAAAAGTTTCCAAAATTAGTTGTCCTCGTATGTTTTTTAGACAAAAATATGTGTTTTAGATGTGTAGAATAAGTAATTCATAGTTTTATAAATTAAACCTGTATTTGAAGCATGTATTGATTGATTTCAATTCAGAACTATTGATAAGAAAATATTTATCTTGAGTCTGATTTTCTTAAAATTTATTTCACTGTACTTTAGTTGATAGTTTTTGAATGGTGAATATGTTTGATACAGCACAGCAGTTTCCACCGATAATTTTAGTCTGTTATTTTCAGTTTTCATAGCATTAGAAAGTAAATTTTATTTTAAGTAGCGCTTCCCCAAACGCTGGCCCACGTCGCAGCCACGTCCCCTCGCCGAAAATAAGCGTCGACTTTATCGACTGGGTAGTGTATTTCTTAAAAATAGAACACACGCGCGCACACGACGAACCGCTTACCTCTTACTCATTTGGAACTGAATCGAGATCCTTTAGCTATTTTTATTTGCCTTTTTATTTTGATGTATTTTGGCCTGCACGCAGCTAGATTGTCGCTTGAGCTTACGTCCAGTTGCCTGTTATTTTTAGTGGAAGGTGCGTGTGCACATCACTTCAGCAAGATTTTTAAAAAAGCCATACATCCCAATTCTTCGCAGGTGACGAGGATAGCTCAGGAAATGGTTTCCTTGCAAACTTCTCTTCCCCTTGATGCCAGATCCGCCATTTTTATATGCACAGTAAGTCACTTTTTTTTAATCCTTTTAATAAAACCTGTGCTTCATTTATTGATTCCGTTTTATTCTGCATTTATATATATATAACTGAGAGAGATTTTTATTATCGTAGTTGTTCAGTTGGATGGTAAATGTGTAACAAATTTTGGAATTTCAAGGGATACTTGGTTGTTTTTGAATTTGTACGCCGCTTCGTCTATTGGATTGTAAAAAATTTGCCTTTTGTTGGGTAGTACATCAAAAATTCACAAGTTTTTAAATGTCATTATATATTAAAAATTTATGAGTTTGTAAAAGCCACGGACTCTGAAACTCTGATAAAATTTCCATTGTATTCTTTAAGTGCCGTATTTTGAACGTGGGAAAATGCAACCGCTAATTCTGCCCTCAAAGACAAATGTAAATTACGAAATGACGGACGGCTGCCGTGATAGTAAATTTACTTGATCCGAGACAAGCCGCGAAGTCTGGGTTTCGTTGGCCCTGGCTCAAATGCCGTCTCCTTTCTTTTGGACTCCGCGCACCGCCAACGGTCCGAGCGGATACGTTTGACCGTTACAAACCTATAGATGTTGCATTAACAGTCAAATAACGTTCGCCGGACACTAGACCTACTTAAATATGTAATCACGATGCCCGCCGACATTTACTTGATAATTGGAATTAATTATTGTCTGATACCTCATTTGTGTGGGGAATAATAAATTCAAAGCACATAACTGTGTAAGCATATTTGACAGTCCAAGTTGTTGCACATTGAATTCCAGTTTACTTCCCACTTAATTTCCATCATATACGAGTTTAGGTTAGATTATCCTATTATACGTATATATAAGTGATTATTCTATTACTTATAACTATAAAACCAATGAATTACTTATTTTCCAGGATGATGCAAAGTTCACCTTGTTACGTGCGCTTATAACTGGGTAAGCAGTCACTTGTGCATTTTTGTTCATTTATATGTTGAAGAAAATCTACCTACCAACCTCATAACGATCATGTAAGGTACGTTAAGTATTTTGTCGCGGCTCGCTCTGCGCTTCGCGGAGACGTTAAAGCTTTTCGAGAGGTTGACGAAATCGTTGAAAGGTAGGAGCTCATTTGTTATTTAATTTAATTGTAAAGCGAGTATTTAGTCGGTATTTGCTGTTCGCGCCTGTCCTTGCGCTTAATCAAATTAATTAGTTTGTATTTATGTCGGTATATTTACCGCTGTGACCTGCAGTCGTCTTCATTAGTACGTTAACTAGATGAGCAGAGAATTTCTCTTAGTTTGCTTCTTCAAATTCCTACAACGGAAGATTGGGCTGACAAACGTTTGGCAGTTAAATAATCTTTCTTTCTGAAAGGTGTAGCACTCCACCCAAAATAAATGTTGTCCCAAATGCTTTTTAGAGTAGTTGTGATGTATATTATTATTTTCTGTAGTTTTTACTTCATCTGAAACATGGTAATTTCTGATTGAACAGCCCAGAAGACACGCCATATTCCGGGGGCTGCTTCCTTTTCGATATCTTCTTCCCCAAGGAATACCCATTCCAGCCTCCGTTAGTTCATTTCTGTACCACCGGCGGAGGTCACGTAACCTTCAATCCCAACCTCTACCCGTGCGGGAAAGTATGTCTGTCGTTGTTGGGAACTTGGAGCGGAAAGCCGGGCGAACACTGGGTTCCGACTTCTACTTTACTTCAGGTGAGCCGTAAAAATATGCTCATTATTCTACCGCTTCAAAAGCCACTGGAAAATCCTACAAATCTTATGCTCATTATTTTCCGCGATGTGAACATCAATTTTTTTTCACCGATTCGGTCCGCTTGCCGCACTTATTTTGAAATCTTCACGCGTTTGCTTTTTCAGGTGCTAATTTCAATACAAAGTCTTATTTTGGTACCGGAGCCGTTCTACAACGAGCCCGGGTTCGAAGCCTTCTTCGGGAAACCCGCCGGCAACGCCAAAAGTTTATCTTACAATTACGGTGTTTTAGTGAATACCATCACGCATGCCATGATCACGCCTCTGAAGCGGCCTCCTTCCTGTTTCAGGAAAGTCATCAAGACACATTTCCAAATAAAGAAAAACGTTATTTTAGAGGTATGTATATATATATTTTTTTTCATTACACAACCCTTATTATATATATATTAGTCCCAGTTTGCGTTTAATTGGCTGACTGACTGATTCGTTCATTTCAGGAAATTCAAGAATTTTCCAAACAGTATCCCGGGGAAAAGGACGCCCTGACCAAGGCTTACAAAGAGTTGAAATCTGAATTTTCAAAACTTCCAAATTATCACCCGTAGAAGAAGTTGATAAAACAAAATGGTTTATCAAAAATAAGATGGTGCAAATTAACTGTGATATATTGACTGAGTGAGCAATTGTTGCTCTATATTGATGCTAGAGATAGAACCAAATCAAATTAATTAAAGCTTCTCATTTTGATACGTTTTACTGTTGTCCTGAGATTGATTAGGTACCAAATTTGTAATAAAATGGTTGTTTTGTATGAAAAAAGGGGTATTTTACTTATTTTGAATATGTAGGGGACGTGTCAGATATTTGATCTCTTTTTCTAGTTTCTGTCTCTAGTTGTCAATGTGGCAATAAGACTGTGTAGTGATTTATTGTGATTTAAGAATTTTAAAGAGAACCGTTTATAGAAGCGGTGACGGTCATGACGGCAACTTCGTAGCTTTTAAAATGTCGTCGCAAATGATTGTTACGTAAAGTGTGATGTGATCAGTGTATTATAAAATGTCTGTAGCCAGTTAGAAGAAATGCTTAATAGTTAGCGCAGTAAAATACTCCATTATTTTTAAAAATGCTTCCCGAGTTGTATTTTGAATCGGCACCGTCGAGACGCCGTTTATGTCGATACATATATACGTGAATGTGACGTTTACCCTTTAAATGGCGCTCTTCGTTCTCTCTCCACTTTTAGACGCGGCGGACCCGCGGTCAAAATGTATTTTTCCATCTCGCTTTAATCAAACAATTTCGTGCTGCGATGGCTGTCACCTACGTCGATTGTCTCGGAGCGAAATAAAATTATATTTATTAAACCGTAAAGAATAAACGTCGCATCCGATCGAGATGTGACTGAAACTAAAAAATTAAAGTTTTATATGGTTTGTTGAACGTAACGGTATTAATTGTGAAGTTCTGCCAGGAATATCATTCAAAGTCAAATGTATATGCTCTTATATTGAACCGTTGTTTGTTAAGTGTAAAATTTCATTGTATACAGTTTAGAGACACTCAATTTAATGTTCCTTATGTGCACCGTTTCCTGTACATATATCTATACCGTTTTTTGTTGTTGTTTTTTTTACTTCTGTATTTAATTTAAACTATTTCAAAACATGCTTGGGCCAAAAATTATGTTGTCCTATATAAATAATATAAATGAAATCACCTTATGTAATGATAAAATGTAAGTTAATGTGCATTTCACATGGCTGTGTACTATTACAGTAAAACAACTTCAAAATAATTCCATTATTTTAATTTTCCGTGTATGTGTACGATTCTCCTGTTTGACACAGTTTCAACCATTCAATAATATTTACACAATACTTATATCTATATTGGACAAAGGTTATTAATGTTTAATTTCATCATTAATAAAATAGGGAGCTTAATCTGGTTTACATTGGAATCATACTGCATAGAGAAGGAATGATAACCCTAAGGTTTGCTGATGGTACCGTAACATTAGGAGATTCAGAAGAGGCCATAATAAATGGCGTGAACATGGTCATGGAGAAAGAGTATAACACGAGGATTGATAGAGGTAAAACCAAGGTGATGGACTGAAGTATGGGGAATAACAATTGGGAAGGGATATTTTGAAGGAAGTTAAGGAATCCTGCTACTAAAGTAGAATAGCACAGGCAAGGAAGGAATTTACTTACTGCTAATATAAGTATGTATATTACGAATGTTCTTATGGAGCGTGGTGTTATATATATGTGAAAACGTGGATGGTAGAAGGTGCAGAAAGGAAAATAATGTGGTGCTACGGAAGAATGAGATGAGTTGATTGGGTAACTAACCAGAATATGGAAGGCTTGAAAGCGGATAAATTAAAAGGAACATTATCAGACATGAAGGTCTTGTAAAATTAACAGAAGAGGGAGGCTGAGGATGAAATACGTTAAGCAGATTAGGGAGGATGTGGGGACGAAAAGGACTGTTAAGAATAGGTTAGCATCAGGCCAGTTTAAGGACAGAATTCGACGACAAAAACTAAAAAATTAATTGCAAATATAAATTAAGTTTGAGACCTGAGCAATTGTAGATGCAAATAAATAAATTTAAATGAGATACTAGATTTTGCATTCTCTTATTTTGGACCTGGTAGTTGTAGGAAGGTTTCAACATTTACAATTCATTTTTGTTAACTATGTAAGTAATAATGTTATAATAAATTCATGTATTTGTCAACCACAGTCTTTCATTACATTTGTTGAAAATAACGATGGAAACGCTTGCTATTAAGTAAGTCACAAATTTGATAAAGCCCATAATTATACATTCTATTAAAATTTTGAGGGTCTTTCGGCATATGCCATAGCCTTCTACAATTTAAAAAAGCTCCTCAAAATTTTAATAAGTAATATAATTTCATTTTTTTAAATTTAACCAAGGGTTTTTCATCAAACTTAAAACCAGTCATTTAATAAATAAATCACTGAGTTAAATTTGTTTTTAAATTTTTGGATACGTTATTTAGTAAATTTTAATGAATTATTTTAGCAATGAATCAATAATTTTCGTATGGATTCTTCTTACGAGTGTAAAAACATGTTTTACTTTCAATTCCATAAATAATTAAAATGTTGGAACAATTTATACAACAGAATTAAACGAACGAATTTTCAATCCTTTTTATTTCTTTGCCTGTTAACGACCAAAGATGCCAACAAAATATAATCGACATATCTTTCCTCCTAAGATGGCATTCAAGGGGTTAAAAAACAATAACAGGCATCTTAACCTGTAAAGTGAATAATGAAGAGATCTCTGGTTGACGACAGCGACTCTGACTCTGACTCTGAGGTCACATTATCCATCAATAAAGGTTATGCTGAACGTTACAACACATGGCGAGGGAAGGAAGAGTTGCAGAAACGTGAGCCAAATCCCCTCATTTTTATATTGCGTAGCCATCACGGCAATGCCTGTTGAAATTAACTTGCAATTTCTGGTTTTCAGTGAAGGACAGGTACGGCACCGACAAAATAGAAGAGGATTCAAGCTCCTCCTCTGACGATGATGAACACGAAAATTCTGAACAAATCAAAAACATTTTTGAAAAAGATTTCTTTAAAGCTCTGAGTTATTTAAAGAAACAAGATCCTTGTATTTACGATTCCAAAGTTAAATTCTTTAACGACAAAAGCCAAACTGAAAGTGAAAATCACACGCATCTTGTGAGTAATAGGAAAGAAAAGAAACGACTGACCCTCAGAGATTATGAAAGGAAAATAATTACAGAAAGGAACGGAATCCTTTCTGATGATGGTACGTACAAAACTCTCACTAAATAACCATTTTGACGTTGTTTGTTCACTAGTGTCTCAATCTTTTATAAGTCTTAGTAAATTTGAAGTCGCAAATCCCTTCTCAAATGATGAAACGCATCTTAATTGTATGCGTTTGCCAAAACACTTTGCACCCTACGGATATAGGTATTACATGATTTTTTTCTTTCTTTCCCTTTTGACGCTTGTTTAATATTTACATTATTTGTCAAACGAGAAGAGGACGACAACTTTTCGAAGAAAAGGAAGCCGCGTCCCAGCTCTCCTACGATAGTCGAGGAACGGGAGGCAATTAAAGACAGTTTTAAAGATGTTCTCAAGTCGGATGAGGAGGAAGAGGATAGTCGTGATTGGGGCGGTCTTTTTAAGCAGAGAGAAAAAACTGAAGAAGAGAGGGTAAGTCAAATGATATTTTTAGCGGGCAGTTAGTTTTTAAAATAATTAATTTTCGTCTTATCTAAGTTATAAATTCATATTGTGCATGTCCACGGTTAATTAAATAATATTGAAGCTAACGACCGGTCAACTTTTAGGGACGCTATTAGTTATATTTTTATAGTGATGTTGGTTCACTTTAAACGGCAGTTCATTAACATTCCTATTGTTATATATCGGGCTGGTAATTAAATGTTGATATTGTTTCTTTAATTTAACAACCTAACTAAGTTTTCAGTAAACATAATTTGTCGCGGAAAGTAAAGTCTGTAGCCTTGTTACACGTTAGGTACATTGTTTTGAAATGTTATTTTGAAGAATCGAGAATGTTTACAGACCTCGCCTGTTATATTTAATAATTAACAAAATGCAAATAATAATATTTATAGTATTATATTGTGCGTATGTTGAAATGTGATTCATATAGTTTTTGGCTTTTAAAATCTATGTTTGCAGAAAAAGGAAGATGATGAATACTTGGAATGGCTGAAAGGACAAAAACATGATTTAGATGATAAGAATGTAGAATCAGATTTGAAACACCTTCACGACTATTGGAATGATCCCAAACTTGATTCTGGTGAGGCTTTCCTTAGAGACTATGTTCTTAAAAAGAGGTAAAAATGTCTTATTTCTTTTCTTATTATGGGTAGAGTTTTAGCGTATTTTATGTACATGCAAAATTCTATGCATTATGGATTTTTTTTTTAAATAATAGTTTTATTTATTTGGTTCAGGTATCTCGAACCGGATGACAAGGAAGATCTTCCGACTTACAGCGAAATCATTCGCGATTCTGACGAGAATCTGTCTGAAGATGAAAATATGCTTCAGCAACAGGAAGAATTTGAGCACAAATATAACTTTAGATTTGAGGAACCAGACAGAGACTTTGTGAGTAATAGATTGTACAAGAGTCCGCAACATTGAATTATTTGGGGATTTTTGTACATTTTCTATATACTTATTACACCTATGCCATGTTTATCAAAATTACTGACAATTTTAATGTAAACGTTGCATTTCTGTCTCCTATAAACTACAAAACTTGCAGTTAAACAACATGATTTTTTTGTTCTACACGTAGTAGTATATATTAGATTCTTCTTTTAAAAAAATACGTAGTTAACATTGATTTGAAATTAATTTTACCTATCAGCTTAAAGGAGAGAGATACTTTTTAGTTGTTCAGTTCTTAATTATAGACTTGCAATTATTGTTTTCAGATCAAAAGATATCCACGAACCATGGAAAACTCCTTGCGCAGGAAAGATGACCGCCGAAAAAAAAAGAGGGAAGAGGTCAGGGAGAGGAAGGAAGCAGAAAAAGCTGCAAAGAGAGAAGAAATTAAACAACTGAAAGCTTTGAAGAGGAAGGAAATAATGGAGAAAATAGAGAAATTGAAGCAAGTAACTGGAAACAGCGAACTTGGATTCAAAGTAAATATTTTCTTTAAATTTGAAATAAATATCATATTAAATACAAACGATTAAAATATTTATCGATCGGTCCTTCGAGTGTGTAAATTGATGATGAAAAACGTTTTGTTATTTCCGCAGGATGAAGATTTGGAAGAAGACTTCGATCCCGAAGAATACGATAAACGGATGAGTCAGATATTTAACGAGGATTTTTATGGGGAAGAGGAAGGAGAACAAAAACCAGAATTTCCAGACCTTGATGAAGAGTTAGAAATTGGTATATATTTATATAATTTCATGTTCAGAATGGTAAATGTCATTAATGAAAAAATAAAGAACCCACTTAATTTCATTCACCAAAAATAATAGAAAATTTATCTCAAGTATTAATAATATGGAGGTACGTGCTGTGCTAGCATATTCATTTGTCGTTCACGTTATTTATTCCAGAAAGGTGGGACAAGTGGAAAGGTCGACCCGACAGTTACGCGGTTGGCGACGAACCGTACGAGCGTCATTGCGAAGATCCCGGTTTCAATGTAAGGATTAGTCGTTATCTGTACTTAATATCTTGGTTATTAATTCCTTTTTAAACCAACCTGGTTTTGTTGCAGATGGACTGTGATTACAATCATAAAGAATCACTACAAACAGAATTGATAGAGTCAACAAAGAAACGGAAAAAACACAGGCAGTCCAAATTTGCTGAGCTTGTTGCAAAGCCCAAGCCGGTTTTTGATCCCGAGGACCGCACGTTTGACGAGTACGTCGAGGAATACTACAAACTGGACTTTGAGGACATCGTAGGAGATTTGCCCTGCCGCTTCAAGTATAGAAAAGTTGTACCTAACGACTTTGGACTTACTGTTGACGAGGTATGGAAGGAACAAACAGAAACAGCAATTCTATCAGTTTATTAAATATTCATCAGAAAAAGATTTTGCTTTCCTTTTACTGTTATTTAGTGAATTATAAATTAATAGTAAATAGATTAGCAACCATTTAAATAATTTGTACTTGGTATTTTATTTATTTAGTTTAAGTAACAATTAATAACAACAATTGTTACTTGCCAATTTGAAATATTTATTGAATTACCACATGTTAACTTTTTTAAAAAAAAAAATCTTGATAAATGTAGAACGTTATCAACTAACTTTGCATCGTCACCATGTTTATAGATTTTGCGAGCTGACGACAGGGAATTAAACCGTTGGTGTTCTCTGAAGAAAGCAGTTCAGCACAGGCCAGATGAAGTCGAAAAATATGAAGTGCACGCATACAAACGGAAGGCTCGAAATGAAGCTTTGAAGAGGAAAATTCTGACGAGTCTGTATGTCGAGTAAGTTCTCTTGTATTGTGGACGGATGAAGCTTGAAGTGGGCCTTCAGCTGAAAACAATCGGACCTTATATTTAGTTCGCGGGGTTAAATGTTTTTCAACTTTATCGTTACAGCGAAAAGAGAGAACCTCGGTCGGACCTAACCTTCTCGGAGGAAACGGAATCGACTAATTCGCCGTCTAAGAAGAAAAAGAGGAAAAAATACGAGGCGCAAGGCGTCGGCGAAACTTCGGCAGGCGACGGAGAGGCAAACGACAACTCCCCGCCTGATCTCGCCGCGGAACAAGTCACCCAAGCTGACGGTAAACCGAGTAAAAAGAAGAAGAAGAAATGGGACACGGAGCAGTTGCGGGTAGAGAATGCAAACGTTGCCCACAAGAAACTCGGCAAGAAAAATAAGCCTTCCAAGGTCGCGACGGATCAGGATACCGGCATTTCAGATGCTCGTCTGAAAGCTTACGGTATAAACCCAAAGAAGTTCAAGAATAAATTAAAATATTCTACTAATAAAAATTTGGGAAAAAGATAGCGTTGTATTTAAGCACACAGATATCTTTATGTATGTGTGTACATATGTAATTTTGTGTGAGAGAGAAAAATATATATATATAGTTTTTTATTGAACACAGTTATCATTTATTTTAACATGTTTTATTATACAATTTACACATATTTCCGTGACTCACAACTCGTATTGTTTGAGCGTTCCTATGGAAGCTGAAACATAGTCAGACTCTTGGTATTTTACGCTAACTTTGAATATTTTCATTCAAGTAAAGAAAAGCTGGAATTTTTACCTTTTCAAATCACAGTACATTGTTATGTTGTTGTTGCTGTACCCATATAATTAATAAATAATACTAAATGTAAAGATAAGATTATCACTGTAGTTGTTATTAATTATTAAATAATGGTAACTTTGTGACTATTTTGAGTACCAATGTGTAGCATACACATTTGGGTGTGTGATACATCCTATTTCTTTTTATTATTATTTTTAATAAATAAATTTATCAAGCTAGAAAAGACTAGGAAATGAATAAGTGAAATATTCAGCCCTCCAATTAATTTATTTGAAGCAAAATGTTAACATCGTACAATAACATTAACTCGTAATCACAAATATCGATAAGCAAATCCGCATTCCGGAATCGTGTACACGCAAACGTGTGGGACCGTGATTTGATTGCCGATATTTGTAATCACAAGCTGATGAATATGGCTGTACCAAGTAACTGTAATATATGATAACACGTTGCTTAAAACAAAATAATTTAAGGACTGAAGATTTGATATTGGCGCACGACGTGTCAGGTCCCTGGCCTCGGTTCCCTTCTCCGACTTGCCTGCATCCAATCGCTTGACAATTGTTGTCAGGTTGGAATTGCCTTTTTTTACAGTAACTCCCCACATTTCACAACTTTCCAGTATTTCTTGTTCTTTCTGCAATTGTAAGTTCTATTTGCTTGGCAACAGGAAATTATGTACATCACAACTAGAGATTCTAATTTTAAAATTGAGCAAGGAAACTTTTTAATTTTCAAATACAGAATATAGTAGCGTGGAAAATGATTACTTGATTGAAAAATAACTTACGCCCAATTTTATTTGAAGAACTGGTTACAATTATTCCGCGGTCTTCAATAAAGGTTTTTTTTTCCCGCCGCTTGGATTGGAGAAATATATGCAAATATTCTTGCAAACTAAGTGAGTCATAATTTAAATCGAGTGGGCAACAATGCGTCAAAGATGCTGATTGTGCAGTCTTCCCTTCCCTCAGGTTGAACCTTTTTTTGTAAAAGAAAAGAAAAGAAAATGATGGGGGTATAAATGGGATTATTTTTTGGTCGGGAGCTTTGCCACGTAACGTGCAATGTCCTCGGCAAAAGAGCCAACTGAAGTCGCATTAGCGTCCTAGTTTGGCGTTGTTAGTTTGAGGAAGCGCCGAAGAGGCTTCCAACTGGGGCTTAAATTGCAGCCGGTGTTTTCGTGGGCGGACTGAGGCGCGGGAGAAGGATTTTTGGCGAGTCGCAAGTTGCGCATTTGACTATGGCGTGTTGGTAGTCGTCGGCAGGGGGCCGCGGCGGCGCTGCAGTCGGCAGGCAAGAGGTGGTGTTAGAAGCACGTCTGGGTTCGGACCTGGCTGCTGCTTGAACCTCCCCGTCAATTCCTGCTGCTCTTTGTTCGTGTGGCATTTTTCTTTGTTTCTTTGTGAACCGTCAGACATCGAATAGGTACAAGACGAACAAAGGGAAAGTGTGGCGCTGCTGGTTGTGTGAACTTCAAGTTGTCGGAAACCTTTAAAAAGTTTCGAAATAGCAGAAAGCGGCGGCTATTTAGCGAAGGGCTCAGCCATTGCTCGGAAATCGCTTCTGGCCTTTGCCAAAATAATCCGAGTGTAGACGACTTTGTTAATTTTTCTTATCTGTTGACCGCAAAGGGGACAAAGTTTCCGTTTAAAATTAAAACGATGGCTCAACAGCCTACGAGTAGCGCGGTTAGAGCTTTAGCTCTGGAATATAAAAGCTTACAAGAAGAACCAGTTGAAGGATTTCGTGTGAAACTCGTCAGAGAAGATAATATGTTTGAGTGGGAAGTTGCAATTTTCGGACCTCCGGAAACTCTCTACCAAGGTGGATATTTTAAGGTAGGAGTACAACTTGTGTTCACTTATGCTCAACTTATGTGCGTCAGTTTTCTTTAATTGTGGTTTCTCTTGTCAATTTGTGGCTAATTGTGTTCCTTTTTTTATCGATACAAACAATTTCAACGCTGTTTAAATATATGCAAGTACTACTAAAAGTGTTTGCTACCTATTTACAGCTGCTCAGTTGGCATATTTGAAGGTCAGAAGTGCAATTCATTTGAAAATTCTGTTATATAAACACTTGCCAATATTCTTTAACTCTGAATATGCTTTTAATATCATTATCTGTATGGAATTGAAGTAATTTATTATTTGAGGTTGGAATTTTAGTGTTTAGTAAATTTAAACAGTTTTTGAAGTATTTACACACAACATAATAATATTTTGATTTACTGGAACTTGAAAGCTACCACACATTACTGACACACTTTGTTGTCTACTTTGACAAATGACATTATTGAATGTTACTTACATTTTGTTCAGTTATAATACCGATCCCGTCGGCTAAACGTTTTCAATTACACGTTGCAAACTACTCTTTGCACCGTCGATACTTTGCTCGATGCATTTGTCACGTTATCGACAGGAATGCAACCGACCTTTGCCTCTGGCTTCACGCATGCTCTACAAGGCTGGAGCTTTTCCTGGTTTAGATTTAACAGCCGTCTTGTAGGCGTTAATTTTCAGGAATTTTCACACTCCCCTCGTCGTGACATGTAACAGGATTCTTGGGTCGTAAACACATCTCTAGTCCATTCGGGTCTGGGTTGAACCGATGCTCCTTATTTCCTCAACTTGAATGGAAATATTTGGAGATGTTTGCTGTTTCAAACAATTTCTAACCTCCTCCCCTTCCTCCTCCATATATATATATCTCTCTCTCTATATATATATATATATATATATTGTGTTTGTTGAAATATATATCCATATACAGTTACTGATACATAGAATGATTTCCATGCTTATCTGTTCTCTCCTATTAATGTGTGATACAAAGGTATACTAGGAATTGCTTAAAAATTGCTATGTATTAGTTACAGGACAAATTTTATGTTATCCTTAGTGATACATTTGTATTACATTTTCATAATAAGGCTGAAACGTCCCAAATAAATCATTTTACATGCCAGTGACTGTCTGAATTGGTTTATTTCAACATATATATATATAAACTGTGAGACAAGGCTAATAAATGTATATATATGAGCAAATCTATGACATCAGTCACCTTATTTTCCTTCATTTTTGTGTTGTTAGTTAGTAATTTTTCTCCCACTCGCATCTTTTTCTCGTGTATTTTGCTTTTTATTGAGATGTCGTGAGCAAGTTATGGCGTTGCTGCCTGCCTTTGTGTGGCTTTCCGAAGGACTCGGAAGCCATGTCACTTTCAATTATCTGTCGACGCTTTCCACTGCGGGTCACAGCGAAAGTTGAATTGCCTGCCCATGGTCCAGTGTCGGACGTTCAACAATTCCTATAACTGGATGTGTAAGTTCTTTGTCATAAGGAGATGCTGAACCAATTAGCAGACAAAATTTTTTGGTACCTCACGACATTTCAGCGGCCTTTGTTGGTTTCGCACCATGTTTTTGAATCACCTGCCGAAATCGACAGAGATTGCGAAATCGTTGTCTTCTTCTGTTGATCGGCCACTTCGTTTTGATCACTCCCCCTTTGGCCATCTCTTTATTCCAAAGTTGTCCTCCACAGACCAACAGAGGACCGGTGGACTTCCTCTACTCACCAGTTTGAACTCGTATCAGATCTGACCGGTGTGGACGAAAATGTAGCTAGGTGTCTTTTCCCTTCTTCATGTGTAAACAGGTCCAGCAGTTTCTGGCATCATCTGACTATAGTTTGTATAACCTTGTCCACGTGCTGTTGTGGTATTCAGTCTCCCTCCCTGATGCTCTGTTCCCCTATTCCTGGTTACTGCTCACCTTTTCCTTCCATCTCATTGACTTCTGCAACGTCATTAAATGGGTGAACCTGTACATACATAAACATGTGGACAATTTTGCGTCGTTACTTGAGGCGGTGTGAATACTTGTTTCTTGACAAGTTGGCTGGGACCTTATAAAGCAACGTAATAGTTATAAATGCGAAAAGCTGTTGAAGGTGAAGAGGATGCACATCAGGACTGAGACACGTAGTTTTTAAATTATATTTTGTTTTGTTTTTTGCCTGTTTTTGTCCTTGTTTAAACGTATTTGTACTCTAATGTGACTGCAGAATATTTGCTTTGGTTTAAACACTGTGCGCTTTCCCGTTTCTTCCTCCCCCTTCCCCCTTGCACAGTGTCACGCGTGCTCTTGGGTTCCTTGTTTTATATTATTTCTTTTTTTTCTGCCTGCCTCTGTCCGTGTCTCTCGCCTTCAAGTTTTCTCCTCGGAGAGAGCAAAGTATCGCTATTTCGAGCCTCTCGGCGGGTTCTGTTTAGCGTTCGTCCGCGCGACATTGTTGCCGCAATGCGATGGCGATCAATATCAGCTGACGAGAAGCTCGGCAACACTGCGTGCGGTCGAATTGAAGCGAGACGCGGCTGCAGCTGCGATGGCCGACAAGCCAAGGTGTCCTCTTCTCTTCCTCTCTTTGTCTAGTGACTCACTCCGTTCCGTTGCACGTTAATGACCGAAACAGTTCCCCTTTCCGGGATGGCCAATTCTGACGGACCCCAATTTACCTTACACACTTACCATATATTTTCTGTTGTATGTTTAAGTACATTTCTCCTCGGCCGTTCATTCATTCATTCTATTCACTAAATTAAGCTATAAAAAAATCTGACGTGTGAAGGAGTAATGCAGAGTTCCGCCTTTACAGTGGAGCGTTGAACTCGTCAGAGTATTACTTGCGGACGGTGGTTTCCCCTCAACTTCCGCGAACGCGTCATTCCTCGTTTGTGGGAAAAGTTTCCACGTAGTTGGTTGCGCGCGCGCGGAGTAACGGGAATCGCCCGAACAATGCTGGGAACATTACAGCTCCAAATGGATTGTCACCGCTATTCCTCATTCTTAAAACACTCTCCCGCTTATCTTGTATTCCGTCAGCGGGTATCTCTCTCTGTGCGTGGCTTATTTTAAGGAGGGGGAGAATGCCCAATGCTCGCTCGTCTTCTTCGTTGGTTTCCTATCTAGTTTGTCTCTGTCCGTGCCTACTAGAGTTGGTCTCTTCCTCCTTGAGATCCTCCTCCTCTTCCCTGCAAATTGATTAGTGAAGAAGGAACGCACTGTAAGCGCGTTGACTGGTCGAGGTGACGTCATCTTTATCGCGAGTTTGACAGACGCTTCATTCACTTCACTTCACTTCTTGTTGTTGATTGCACACAAACTATATACAGAAATCCATCCCTATTACATTTACTACTTCTCCTCTCTGCCGCCAGTTGAATCCCTCATGACGTGCGAGTGACGTACATGACGCAGAGCGTGTGACGTCACGAGGAACCCCTCTTAATGCGGTGGATGACCGTCCGTAGCTTGTGTATTCATTAACGTCCATTTTCCACAATAATTACACAAAGTAATTGACGACCAGATACAAAGTTTTCATTTATTTATTTCTTTCTTGAGGTAACGATAAACTTGTGCACCTGAGGATGTGGTGACGAAACGCAGATACAAGTAACTGGTCGCGTCACTGACTTCCTTCAATATTTTATTTATATATTTATTCGTTCATAAAATTTTTAAATCGAAATCGAGAAGGAAAAAAGAACCTTCGACGTGCCTCGGGAAACGCCACAACCTTTGATAAATACAAAGTATTGAGCGTTTCGTCCTTCACTTGGGCATCGTCAGCGGAGTACAGTGTTGCAAATACGTCGTGTACGTTGTCAATTTCTTGTTGTTGTTCACACCGGCCGAAAAATAGAACCTGATGATGTGTTAAAAAGTAGATTTGCCCGCCTGAATGTGTGTGTGTGGACGGACTCCGACGATGTCCTGAACTCGGGGCGAAACGTCGTGCGATTGTGCTTTCACGATTGGCCTTTATCCAAACTTTTAATTAGTCTGGACAAGTTACACCTGATGATGTGGCAATTGAAGGACGAAACGTTAGGTTAGTATTTTCTGTTTGAAGCGGCCAGTTTAATTGCATCGTTGGTATTGAACTTCCGTCGTTGTGCGTGGGAAGTTTCCACGTGTGAAAAGAAGTTTTCTTTTCTGAGAATGGCGGCGCTGAGGTTCTTATCTGGTTCCTTTAAAATCCTTGCCTACCTCAAGGACTCGGCTCGCTCCTTACTTTCCCTTCCCCACGTCGAAGGAGACTCGTCACTCGCGTTCTTCAATGTTCAAATTTAGTGAAACAGGCAACTCCCCTTTAATAGCACAGGGAGGGAATTGCGGAAGGTTGACTAGGGCCCCCAGGCTATGGTTTAAGGATCCTACCCTCCTCGCGGTGTTGTTTCACCTAAAGAGATGCTGGGAAAACCTGCATCAGGTAGGTCGGGCAATGGCTACTACTCTCCCTTCCCTGTGAATGACGGGAGACGAGTCTCCGGCTGTGGGATGAGCGGCGTACAACTCTTGCCACATGCCCCAACGTCTTCGACCCCCGGTACATGCACCTCCTAAAATAGGTGAAGGTGTCTGGGCATGTCAGAACTTTGATAAAAAAAGAAACGCGTATCCTTAAGCAATTGCCGTTGAAGCACAAATGTGGATATATATATGTATGTATGTATGTGCCGTGGCGAGAGATAAGAAACGGGCTTAGCGTTGCGCAAGGACACTCCATTGTGTTGAGACGCTCTTTACCAATGGTGTAGGTGAATTTAATCGTCTTTATGGAAAAGGAAATGTCACGAGTTAGCTGCTGATGTTGTTTCTTGACCCAGCGTCCGAGGCTGACCTTAAGCCTTCCTTCCTGATCTGCTGTTGCCTTCAGTTCCTATTATGGCGCGTGCTCAGGGGCAGGGACATGTCGTCCATCTTCAGGCAGGATAATTATCTCGGCACTTGAAGTGAAGATGACGGCGGTGTGGACATCTCCTGCTCTTGTATTGTTTATAAGGGATATTGAGTGAGGTCGATGGTTTGCCCGTCCTTCCTGGATCATCTCATCTCCCGTCAGCAATCACAATGCAGCAGTGCTGTGAAAGATTGCGTCAACCTTCCTTATCGTGTCATCAGCTGCTGAAGCGTCACGCGGAGACGAAGAAAACGGCTTTCAGCCGAACATTCGTCACGCATCGTACATTAAAAAAGAAACCTCGAGGAAATTGAATGAGACAATGGTCGATTAAATTGAGATACTTTTGTCGTATTCAAGAGGAGATACGTCATCATCTTATCTTTACAGGAAACACGCGTGTGCAATCAATTGACATTGTGCTGTTAGGGGCAGTCAAAAGGAGACATAATAAGTGGCATGGAGACAGTGTTGAGTAGAGCAAGGAAGGGCCAATATGTTGCTGTTGTATTCAGTCCTAAGACTGGCCTCATCCTATCTGTCTTGCGCAAGCCTTTTCATTACCTTATAACTAGCACAACCCGTATCCTATCCTTGTCCTCCCTCTCCTCTTCCTACTCACACACTTTCCCTCCAATGCTAATTTTTAAGTAAAATATTCTTGGATAGAATTGCTGTCTATAATTTTTGGTGACGAGGTCCACAAAATGGCCCGGATATTTCATTCGTAATGGATGAATAGACAATGTCTGACTTGGAAACCAGGAAGGTTGTCTGTCGGATCCTTGCGCAGGTTTGTCGAGGACTACGCTGAGAGAATTCCTCTACGTCACTCGCCAGGGAGAAAGTGAAATACGTCACTTCCGCTTCATCACTGAGCAACATCTAACCTTATTTCACACGTTTACTTAAATTTTTGAAGTGAAGTCATCTCAACGTGCTTAAAAAATACGATAAAAACTGTAAAGCGTTTGATTTTTATCTCGATTAGTTTATCTGGCTGAAGAGGTCAGGCGCCGAAACGTTGTTTCAATTAATGTGCCTTACTGGAGTAAGATTACTAACTTTCCTGTTGATTGTCTTGTCCTCGGGTCAGCCAGCCGTGGTCGTAGTGGCAGCACTGCACTGGCCGCTAAGGACAAGGTCGACGCTCCCGACTGTCCATCCGTCCTTTGAAAATTGGACGTTTTTCCCTCTAGGGTGAGGTGACGGGAGCAGCAAATGAGGCCCATTTTTAGTTGTGCCTGCTACGTCACTCGCATGGGCGACGGACAAAGACGGGGAAGGTTAAACAATTGAATTACAGTTTGTCAGCCTCTGTCCCGGAAAACGGATGTTCGTGTTGGCAGGCGAGAGCAACCTCGGCCAAGGATAACCGCGGCGAACCTTGGGGCCGAAACGTCGCTTGGCCTCCGCTTTCAACATATCACTAACCTCCATTTCAGCACAGTCAAGCGGAAAGCTAATTTTTTAGAATAGAGACAAGACAAGGGAATATAACCCGGGACCAGCCGGGCGGGTGCTCTACCAACTGAGCTAATCCGAGTCTACTCGACACGTCGTAATGGCGTAGAGTCGGCCCCGGTCCTGGGTTCTGTTCCCTGGTCCCGTTTACATTTTTCGAGTCTTGTGCGCGATCTAAAAAAATATCACTTGAAATAGTCGTGTATGAAATTCGAGTCTAGTTTCTTGAACACCAGCCGAAGGCTGGACGGTCCACGTCCAAATAACTAGGGAAACTCGTGCAAGTTCCTGTGGCCGCGACATGAGCGTCTTCATTGGTGGAAAGTGAGGGCAGCAAAGCGACCAGTAATTTCCTTGGCTGACGGATGACACAGGAAAGGTGAAGGATGTTCCCTCGAGCAAGTATTGTTGCTGTCACTCCCATGTCAAATAATTTTCATTAAATTAGGTCCCCGTCTATTTCCGAGTGTGAACGTCGTCCTTGTGCTCTCGATCGGTGGTCGGTCTCCTTGATGCGGGTATTTATAACGGGGAAGGCCAATATCGACCTTTGCGCACGCAGCGCCCCTGGCGGCCGCTTTCTTGCCAACTTATTTCTGGCCAGGTCATTGTCGCAAGTACGCAGCAGCGGGAATCTCCTCCAGACTCTCACCTAATTTGGTCCACGACTCCACTAAAAGTGTCTCGTTTTTTTTTAATAGTTTTCAACGTCGACTCTGAAAACTCGTGAACCCTTGGACTACATTGCGCGCAATTAGATACGGCCGATTTATTTCCCCGCCGTCGAGACGTTTTCCTCACCTCCGACGTGTCGGGAAGCCCGTGACGACGACGATCTGACGTCGAGGGTAGAGCATCGCCCCGGTAAGCGCTCCCACCGAACTCGGAAAAGTGGTCTAGGAAAGGACGGAATGAAATCATCTCACGATCTACTCTTTATTTCCAAAAAAATAAAATATGTTGTTTGGTTTGTAAATAATATGCAATATGCGAAGGAATAGTTTTTGATTTAATTTGGAATAATTTTTCCATCCCGTAGCAAAGTTTGCATGTAATCAATTTGTGTTGCTGTCGGTTCAGCACGCATAGCCTTGAACTTGGGCTTTCCCTTCCCTTCCCTTCAGTTCCCGTGCCCTGAGGAGAAAGTGAAGCTTTCTCCCGGCGCCACGGACGGAGTGTTTAAGAGTTTGTTTGTTTGTGTCGCAGGCTCACATGAAGTTCCCGCCCGACTACCCGTACTCGCCCCCGAGCATCAGGTTCCTCACCAAGGTGTGGCATCCCAACGTGTACGAGGTAAGCTCTCGTCGCGCGCACTTGTTGTTGTTGTGGTTGTGGATGTTGTTGTTGTGACGTTGTTGCGTTGCAGAACGGTGACCTGTGCATCTCGATCCTGCACCCGCCCGTGCACGACCCGCAGAGCGGCGAGCTGCCTTGCGAGATGTGGAACCCCACGCAGAACGTGAGGTGAGTAGCATCCAGCGGCGGCAGATGATGATGATGATCCCCAGGCATGGCAACCTGACCATCTGAGTGTCTTCCTTGCAGGACGATCCTGCTGTCCGTCATCTCGCTGCTGAACGAGCCCAACACGTTCAGCCCCGCCAACGTGGACGCGTCCGTCATGTTCCGGCGCTGGAGGGACTCGAAGGGCAAGGACAAGGAGTACGAGAACATCATCCGCAAGCAGGTGTCGGCGGCGCGGCTGGAGGCGGAGAAGGACGGCGTCGTGGTGCCGCTGACCCTCGAGGACTACTGCATCAAGACCAAGGTGAAGCCCGCGGAGCTCGCCGTCGACATGACGGACTTTTACGACGACGACTACGACCTGGACGACGACGACGACGACTGCGACGACGACGACGACTGCGACTCCGCGGCGGACTACGGCGACGCCGACGACAGCGGCAACGGAGAGTCGTGACGTCGTCAGGGGGCGTGCCGCGTTGACGACGTTGATGGACCTTGGCTCACGGTGTACATGTGTAGAATACTTGATGGCGTTACTCGTAAGTGAATCAATAACTTCACTAAATTGTGATCTTGTTTTACTTTAATAATAAACTATCAAAAAGTACCCCTCTAGCTTTCCTCATTCCCATCTACTCTAACACAGCAATTGACAGTCTGTAACGTGGGGGAGGCTGAAGATGATGGAATACGCTCAGCACGAGTGTGTTAGTGTAGAGTAGGACAATGCGCTGCTGTGATGGGAGAATAAAGGTGTGCTTTGGCTTGTGGCCGAGGTTATTTCAAAAAGGTATGTAAATTTTGGAGACTTGAACTGAAATAACTCCGGGGTTTGAGACTGGAATCCACAGCCATGGACGTCGCTTTTCTTACATCTTTATCTATTGCCGACGCTGTTTTTGGGAGGGGGGGGCTGTGAATATGAGGCAACATCCGCCCCCTTCACACTTTTATTCAATTTCGTAAATTTTATAGTGACGACGACGCTCAGCCCTACATATGAATGCGAAAAAGAACCAAAATATACTAAGGGCACGTAACGTTGCAAGGAACATTGGCAAAACTGAAAATAATTTCCAAAATATCTCGAGTTTACAGAAACAAATTTTTGTTAATAGCTACAGACACGTGTGTGTTTAAAATTAGAGGTTAGACGCAATTCATTTACGGGAATTTCCCTCTCCTTTCAAGGCTGTAAACATAAAATACGTGTATAAAACAAAGGCTGACAACGTATAAAAAAAATGTATACACTGTTTTCCGCTAGAATTTCTGGAGATAGATATTGAGTAGGTACAGTTGAAAATGTCACCGACTCGAAACAATTTTCAAGCATAGAAAAACGAGTCTGCATCAGGTAAGGCGATGTCCAAACATACGACAAGGTACAGTACAATCAAATATAAACTACGCATCATACTGTCAGTCGCCAGAGACTGGGATTAAGACTGCCGGGAACACAGGTCCAATTCTACTTCTATACAGAACAAACGATGAAATCATACTGCGAGAAGAGTCCGAAGGAAACCATAATAAATTAGAAGAACGTTTCGTTTCCTTCGTAGGATCTTCTCTGATCCCTGCATCCTGTATGATAACGTATCCTGCGCAAGCCTTTTCATTACTACATATCCTCCCTAGTCTGCTTTCTTGTCTTATGCTAATTTTACGGGAACCTCGCGTCTCAAAGTCTCTCTTCCCCTATTCTGCTGGGTATTTCCATTTAATTTGCTTCTCTGATGGATACCGTCTCTCCGTTCTCTACAGCGGGGCGTCAGCCACATTACTTACATGCATCACCTTGCTCATAAACGTAAATATTTGAGCGAGTCTTTTGAAATCACCGCCGCCATATTGACAATTACTCTCGAAAGACAATTTTCGTCCCCCCTCAGCGACTTTGTCCGTTTGTAATTCTCATAGCCATGGCGGCCTCTGCTTATATACGTCTTTGGTATATTATATAGAGGCGGCTAGTCCACACAATTCACGGGTAATTTGGTTCTTTAGCCAACTGCTTTGGATGATAACCTGACCTTTGTATAGGTTGTAATATTCCTTTTTGATCGTAATATTGACCATGGTTTTTGTTATGTATGTAACAAATTTCCATTAAGCTAGGTTTACACGGGCAGTGAATTTGGGTTGCCTACCGTTTACATATTGGGCAGATAACTGCCAAGTGCTGCCCTCGGGCAGAGAACTCTGGTGCATGTTTATACTTGTCTGCTATTTTTTGGCAACTACGACAGGTTGGAATGTTGATGATGCATAATAACGATATATTGTTTATGTCAAGTTTAATATTTTTCCCCTTTGTGTTTTCGCTCAAGCATAATGTCCATAAACAGGAACTAATCACTTTGTCTTTGTGCTAGAATAGGCGTTCGTGAAATTATCACGAAAAAGTCAAACTCATTATTACTCTGCACTAGAATGAAAACAGTTGTTTACTAATATTGCTTTATATTATTACTACAGAAATCAAGCAATAATAACAACAAGAGCCAGCACATGGACTTTGAAGCTGGTTTCCAGTGTTTAATTGGGTCGGTTTCAATTACTTGTTGTTTTATTCCCCTTAAAGGTGTCAATTACTGAACAGAACGAAATGAATTATTTTCCACCACGTGTGATAGTAAGTAGTGTGTTCATAGCTATACATTTTGCGTATTTTTCCCCAGTTAAAGTTTGTGCCGTTGGAGGCTGGACAATAATTATTTTTGGAAAGTTAACCTAAAAATTTATAGGCGATTAGGTGCAACAAACGAATTCTATCCTAAATTATTTCTGAACCAAAATTCTGGCCGCTGTTCACAAAATATATTCACTTACTCAAATTGCACTACTACCAAACTGCACGCGTATTGAAAATGCAAAATACAATCTGTTTACCACTGCACAATCGATAGTCAACCGTTCACAATCGATAATTGACAACCGTAACTGGACTGGACTCCCATGAGGGCAGCGTCAGTCATGACTGACATACTGTCCACACGCTGCAAGCACAGTGAGGCAGTGCTCCAGTCGTGTCAGTGCAGCACTGACGTATGTTGACACGCATTTTTCTGGCAGTCATCACTGCCCGTGTAAAGCTAGCCTTACGTCTGTTCTATCACAAATACAAAGTGTTTATGGACATTATGCGGCGTGCTCGAAAACACAAAGGGGATAAATTTCAATTTGCTATAAACAATATATTTGAACAGTACACAACATCAACATTCCAACAGGTCGTAGAAATAGCGGAGAAGTGTAAACATGCGTCAGAGTTCTCTGCCCGTTCCGTAGTGACGGTAATTGTCAGTTATCTGCCTTAGATGTGAATAGTATGCAGTGCACAGCCAACACAACTTCGACGTGTAAACATAGCTTAAAATAGCGTTGGAAAAAAGCATAAATTTTAGTCAAGGGACTGATGAAATTTGAACTTAAATAATTTGATAATTGCGTTGTTATATATTCACCGTTTTGAACCATTTATTCAGCTGTTTCTCGCTCGGCTTCGTTGGTTGTGTTATCTCTGGCCAAAGTGAGGTTGTGACTTTTATGAAGTGTTAAAGTTTGGTTACTGCGGTGGCTCGACTCTATACGTTTTAGAAGGAAAAAAAATAATGGTAATATTCTGAAACCTATGTGTAGTAGCTTATATATTTTCTGGTAGTGTATTTGTGGATTCTTTTCATATAATGATTTCGAATCTGTTCCACAGGCTCGTCGGTACGATACGAGGACAACGATATTTTCACCGGAAGGTAAGCTAAGCGATATAAACGTTCAATAATAGGAAAGTTTAATTGTGTCGTTTATCCTTCGCCGGTGGTTCACTACCTTTTTATTAATTCGTAATTTGTACGTGTAGTGTGGTAATTATCAAAAAAAAAATACTACATTCTTTTGATTATTTCGCTCCCTCAATTAATTCAATCAATTTTCTGTTATGTATGTATTTATCATTAGTACAGGTGGGAATTTGCCCGGTCGAAGAAATAACGCTACAATGATGCATTAACTGGAGAAAAAGATAAATTATAGGGGAAAAAATTAAAAACACTATTTATTAATATTTCAAGTCTTTTTTTATTTTTACAAAGTAGGTAACCAACTTATGAGAGTTTCGAATTTATTTTGGAAATTGCGCTCCGCTTTGTAAGGATCCCTACGTGCTGCCCCGTATTCTACTTAGGGTCTAACTGGAGAAGTGTAAGCGTCTCCCTTACGTGCTACTAATTTACATGTTTGCCACAGTATGATAGCTTATTAAAAGTTACACCAAAATATTTACAAGTTTCAACAAGATGCATTTACTTGCTTCACATTTTATATTCCCCGTTAGTAAAATTAATTCTATTACTCTTATACGGATTGATTTTCATCGTACTTATTTCCGTCTGTTGATATATCGTATCTAAACCTGCTTTGAGAGCATATAAAACAATTATCCTTTATTGTAGACTTAAGTTGATTGTGTTTACAGGACGGCTTTATCAAGTGGAATATGCCATGGAAGCCATCAGCCATGCAGGTACTTGCCTAGGGATTTTAGCAAATGATGGCATTTTGTTGGCAGCAGAAAGGAGGAACACTAACAAGCTGCTAGACGAAGTTTTCTTCTCAGAGAAGATTTACAAATTGAACGAGTGAGTACTTTTGCTGTACGTTGCGCGACACATATTTGCTTAACCGTTTTTGCGAAGGCGTCCGAGACGTCGAAAAGGCGGACGCTGGAGTGTGGATTGTGTTATCGGCGGCGACAATTTTCTCACTGTTTCGCGATGTAAAAACTGTATGTTACGACACGTGATTATTTTATGTATGCACATACTCAGTTTTTCCCGTTGCTTTCAGCGATATGGTTTGTAGCGTAGCCGGAATAACCTCGGACGCAAACGTTCTGACAAACGAACTTCGAATGATAGCCCAGCGTTACCTCCTTCAGTACGGCGAATCTATTCCCTGCGAGCAGTTGGTTTCGTGGCTCTGCGACGTTAAACAGGCTTACACGCAATACGGAGGTAAGCTCGAACTTGAAAGTAATCTACTCTAGTTACCGTTCGCTTTGAGTGTAAGACCGTTTTGTGTGACAGGAAAGAGGCCTTTCGGAGTTTCCATTCTGTACATGGGATGGGACAAACATTATGGCTACCAGCTGTATCAGTCTGACCCCAGCGGAAATTACGGCGGATGGAAAGCAACCTGCATTGGGAACAATAGCGCAGTAAGTAACCTTTACAATAGCTATATTTTGGGAGAAGTTTTGGAACTGGACTAGTTTGATGCCGCCGCCGCCTCATCCCCCTGCGCGTTGCCGGTCGCTCCTCCCACTTGCCGCACGGTTTATACGATCTGACATTACATTACGAAACCACCGTGATGAAGTTCTGAAAATCATTTCAAAGCTTTGTAAGGGAAATCAGCTACTACTCGACAAACACTTGATTGAGACCGTATTGAATACCTAATGATCATTTTCGTCACGAGCAGCAGGGAGAGAGACGATACGGGGGACGGAGCTTGCGGAGGGACTTTGCGGGACGGCATCAAAGTGGTTGTCAGACGATTTTTTTCCCCTTTATATTAAGAAAGAATCTGTATCATGTCTATCTACAATTGGAATATTCTTGTACACTTACGTAAGTTTATCAAATTATTATTCAAATTTTTATCATGTATGCTTTTATGTCTTTCTCACTTATTGCAACTTCAGGCTGCAGTTTCCAATCTGAAACAAGAATATAAAGAAGGGGAGACAACTTTGAAAGATGCTCAATCTTTGGCTATAAAGGTTCTCAGTAAAACTTTGGACATGACAAAGCTTACCGCCGAGAAAGGTGAGGAACCGGCGCCGCCGTGAGCGTCGCATTTTTCATCGTTTTGAAGGCTCTAAATTTTTTAATACATTTGCAATAAAAAATGTACGATATACTTTGCTATTTCATCTGTTTTATTTGAGTTTTCCGTTCCAGTGGAAATGGCCACGCTCACGAGGGTAAACGGGAAGACAAAGACCCGTATCCTACCGGCAAACGAAGTGGAAGCTCTCATAGAGCAATATGAGAAGGCTGAAGCAGAGGCCGAGGCAGCCAAGAAGGAGAAGCAAAAGAGCTAGTGCCTAGTTTTTGTCTGTATTCATGCTTACTGTTCATTTTTAATTTTGTCTTTGAAATAAATATGTGCCCATTCTTTTTTTTTTTAATTTGTGATCGTTCCAGTTGTTGTGGTATTCAGTCGTAAGACTCCTCTGATCCATGCTGAACTATCTTGTGCAAGCCTTTTCATTTCCTCATAACTAACACATCCCACATCCACCCTAATCTGGCCTCGCCATTCAATTCAAGTCTTCTAAAATGTGGCCTATTAATCTATCCCTTCAAAGTCCCCCATATTGTTTGCTTATAACTTCCTAGTAAGTTACCCTTTCCACCAATCTAATTCTCCTACAGCTCCACATTTCAAGGGCTTCTATTCTTTTCTTTTCTCCTACTCCTACTATCCACATTTCACGTCCATGTAACGCTATGCTCCATACCAACATTTCCTAATATTTACACTTATATTAGCCATAAGTAAACTCCTTCCTACTCTTAACAGCCTTTGTCATTCCACTGTTTCCCATACTACACTCCATTACCTTGGTTTTCCCTCTATTAATCTCCTCCTCCATGACCAAGTCTTCTTCTTGTAGTATGATTCCTTTTCCATATTCCGTCTTAACTTTCTTCATATTCAGTTCTATATATATGTTAAAGAGCATGGACTGCATCCTTGTCTTACTCCTTTCTTGATTTCTGCTTTTTCTTTTCATCTTCTAATTACTCCTACCTGTCTTCTGTAGAGCCTCCTTTCCAGATGTTTTATTCCTGTCCTCTTCACATTATCCGAAGCTTATTCTTAATCACTAACCCACACTTTAATTTCTTTTTAAGGTGGCTGTGCCTTGTCGGTGTGTAACGATGGTTATCAAGTGTCGGTACTTGAGCTGGTAAAATCCTCAAATGTAAGGTAGATTTGCCATCTATTTAAAAAAAATTCTGTGCATACAAATAAATTAGTTTTGAATGGATCAGTTAAACCTTTAATAAAATTTCTTAAACACTTTCAAATTGGCCTGTTAAGAGCGAAAAAGAGGAAGGGTAATTGTTTGTTTTTTAAGATTTAATGTTAACAATGTTGGTATTAAGCAATTATATGACTTTAATTATAAAAAAATATCAGTCTGCTAGAAGGACCGCTCCAGCCTGCTGCTCCAACACTACGCTGCGACTGGAAACGATTGACCTGCAAGGTAACAAAAGGACTGTTATTAAACAGATTATTCAAGGATATTAAGCTGAAGGACGATACAGATTGGAGCCGAGTCCGTTCTCGGGAACAGCGACTCGACTTCCGATGAGGTAGAAAAGGTGGTTTTTTATTATTGTTTGGTTTTACAATAACAATAATAGAACGACAAAGGCTGAAGGTCGAGTGCAATTCGGGAACTGCTCCTCCGTGCTAATCGCAGACTATTATATCGGCTCTTAACCTTCAAATAATCCTCTAATTTTACTTTTTTTATGACTCTCAAAATACTCTTTTATAATGTGATCATATATCAAAAAATATTGCCTCATTTCTATTTTGTATTTACGATTGGTCTCGAGAAATTTAAACCAATAATCAATCGAAGATTGTGGATTATGTCTGAAAAATGCGCAAAAAGATCCGTCTTGATTACTTCAATTTTGGTGTATTTTTGATTGATAATTATTAAAAATTTTGTTTGCACTCAGTTGGTAGAACTTGACGTACTAACCCGTACAGCTGCGAAAAAATGCTGCTCTCGTACACGGCGAGTTGATCGGGAAGATTTGCGAAGGCCGAAGCGAGATCCAGCATCTCGGGTTCGTCGCCCAGGTTCATGACCACTACGACAGTCGGATGGCCTTCGAGCGCCCTGAAACGGGTAGGATTACGTTTATAAAGAAACGTTGACTTGACGAGTTCTTTCTTTCCCGCCAGGTATTTACCTGGAGAAGGCGAAGACCTGCGGCGAGAGAACGGCAGTTTGCAACGTCCCCGCCTGCGTGACGGTCCAGCTCCTGAGCGCCACGAGCCGCCTGTAAACTTTGAGGTGGGAGCGCTCCTCGGCCTCTTGGTCGGCTACGTTGACGCCGTCGAGGTAGTTCCGGTTCACGGGCAGCCAGGTTCTCACGCCGGCGTCGCTGAAGCCCGCGTTGTCCGTGGCGTCCCACTGGAAAGGCGTCCTCTCCGGGTCTCTGGTGTACCGCAGGTACTTGTCGGGGCCGGCGTTGATGGCCCACGGGTCCACGGTGTCCTCCCAGGACACGAAAGTGTTCTCCATGCCGATCTCCTCGCCCATGAAGGTGACGGCCGTGCCGGGCAGCAGCAGAGACAGCATGTTCATGGCGTCGACGCGGTCACGGCCGAGGCGGCTCCCGACCCTGGGCTGGTCGTGGTTCCCCAGCTGAGGTAATAAACCCGAGGGGAAGGAGAACAAGTCCGGAAAGTTCTTCTATTTCTCACCTTTCACCGTTTATTGTAGTTTTTGATACAACTGAAATCTTGTGTTTGATGGCTCAAGATTATTTGGTAATTGGCCAATTTTCACAGTTCCAACCGAACATTTTCAGTCCATATATTAGGTTTTATAGTTAGGATGGATAGAGAAGACTCTTCCCTCCTTCTTCCAATCCCTTCTATACTTAAAATATGTATTTCTTTGTGCATGATTCCATCATTGCGTACGTATGATTCAAAGAGCTACTTTCCTGCCTTTCTCCCACACGTTCTATCCTTACACCCTACCCAATTATCAAATGTGTGACTTGGTCACTTATCCAATATATAATTATATATACATACGAATTAATGATTGAAACGTTATGTGTCACACACATTGCATATTTGGATAGGCTGTATGGATAGAACATGTGGGAGAAAGTTGGGAAATTCACTTTTAATTCACAAGCTTGGCATAGAAATATGCTCAGAGAAAGCTGTGTGATCAGCGTAGAGAGGAATAGAAGAAGAAGGAAAGACTGAAAATATTACGCATATATATGCCATTGAAATGCCATTGTTATGTTAATTAAAACAATTAATAGGGTTCATAGATGGTGGAGGTTTAGAGTACTTGAATTTTTGGAGGTACCAGAGCCCCCCCCCCCCCCCCTCTTCCCTTCATCAGAAAGTTGGGAAGACATTTCCAGCGATCGGGTAGCTGATGAGTCGTCAGCTGGCTGATCAGTGGAAATGCCCCTGGTGCCTCCAAAAATTTATATATATATATATAGAGAGAGAGAGAGAGAGAGAGATAGAAAGAAGATGACTTACCTGAGGTTCATAGATGGTAGACACCTTGTAAGTTTTGGAGAACTTGAATTTTCGGAGGCACCGCCCCCTTCATCAGAAGGTTAGGAAGACATTTCCAGTGATCGGCTGGCCGACGACTGTCTCAGCCTAACCTCAGGTAAGTCATCTTCTTTCTATCTCTCTGTCCTTTCCCCATTAATTGTTTTAAACATGACAATGTCATTTCCTATCTCATATATATATATATATATATATATATATATATATATATATATAATATATATATATATATATAAATTGGAAGAACAAATGGTGGTCATCCTATTAACATCCACATAGTGTTTAAAAAAGATATGGACACGTGTCGATCTTACCACCCAGTTGGCCCAGTTCCCGTCGGGCATGTTGTCCATCCAGTCGTGGACGATGGCGTTCAGGTCTTCGGCCGTGCTGGAGTTCTTCAAACCCGTCACGATGAAGAAGTTGAAGGGGAAGTGAGCTCCCGGCCTCTCGGCGTCTCCGTAATAAGGCATCACTATTTCCGGGACGTCGTATACTTCCAGCATCATGGCCCTGGTAAATTGGAAAAGGTAACGGGAGTTCTCGAAATGTTTGTACGGATCAGTTTTGGCCTCATTCGATACACGGCCGCTCTAAAATATTAATATATGCCAAAATAAAATGCTTGAAAAAATCAGAAATAATGAGTATTTGAAATATCTGTGCAATTTTTAGGCTATATTATTTTACAGTACAGACATTAATATGTTTTGCACCGTACGAGTTCCTCCGGGGTCAAGTCAAGTCTTCTTCAGGCCGAAGAGCCAGCAGTGGAAACGTCGCCGATGATCCCTTTGACCTGAGAGGAATTTACACGTGCCGTTCGCTTTAGTGTTTTGCGTTGGTCATTTGGATGACTTGCCATCACGTTAGCAATACTGTCTATATCTTAGAGTAAGTAAAAGAGAATATTTAGGCTGTTATAATGAAATAATGGGCCATTATGGGTTGAAATGTAGTTGGTCAAAGGTTGCTTTGTAGCGTGGAATCGCTCCCGTCCTCCCTTTCAGTTGTGGTCTCACTTTGGATTTCCGCTGATGGACTCGTATTCGTCCAGGATGGCTCGCCACTGCTTTATCATGTCGTAGGTCTCGGGTCTGTTCTGAGTGTACACGTGCGTCAGGTAGTTGCTGTCGTCCGTGTCGTTGGTGTTTCCCGAGGGACTCTCGTCCCGGAACAGGTCGTCCTCGAACATTTGCGACACGGCGTCCACCCTGAATCCGTCCACCCCTTTGTCCAGCCAGAAGCGCAACACGTCCTGGAAATAAGAAAGAGAAACCCTTTGATGGTAAACCGAAGAATCGTTACCGAACTCTGATACCGTGAATAGTAACATACTTGGAACTGTACCGAGAGGGCGCAGGAAATTACTGCAGTAATTCATGTCGTACCAAAATTTTACAAGAAATACATAATATTTTATTGCCGGGAAAGTAGTACCTTCATGGCGTTCACCAGTCCTGCGGATCTGTAGTTGAGGTCCGGCTGTTTGTCGGTGAACGCGTGGTAGAAGAACTGTTGTCGCTGGTCGTTCCACTCCCACGCGGATCCACGGAAGAGACTCAGCTGGAAGCACGATCGAAGGGGTTGAGGCTTTGTCTATATAAAACGCTCATCTAAAATATGTGAGATTTTAATCCCTTGCACCTCATTTGGCTGATATATACTTTTAATACGCAGCCCTACATCCACTTGATATCAGCACATGCCAGAACTCACCCAGTTGCTGGGGTAGTCGTAACCGTGAGGAGCCGAAGCGTTGGGCTCGCCGACAGCCCACACGTACCAGTCTTCGTAGCCTTCTTCCCCGGCCGCTGACCTCCGGAACCAGTCGATTTGGTCGCTCGAGTAGCTCACCACAAAGTCCATCACGAGCCTCATACCTGGCGAAAGGCGAAGGTACGCCGTCACCGTCACCCGTACGTTTCTCTAGGCGCTTGTCAAGCTCCGCTCACCCAGGTCGTGTAACCTCTGCCGCAGCGCGTCAAAGTCCTCCGTGGTCCCGAAAACCGGGTCGATCTCGTAGAAGTTGGACACGTCGTAGCCCAGGTCCACCATGGGAGACTTGTAGATCGGGGACAGCCACACGGCGGTGACGCCCAACTGGTGGAGGTAGTCCACTCGGCTTATGATTCCTGTCACGTGCAGGTCGAGTAGAAGCGGGCGAAGAAAGAGTGTAAATTAAGTAACGGAATTTTCAATATTGAACGAGGCCGAGCCCCAGATTGAAGATAAACAAAATTGGTCTTCTCCCAGTTAGACATTGGAGTAAGCGCTCACCTTT